>PVJA010021360.1:9055-35734 GCA_004027025.1 Myocastor coypus | reverse complement strand
CTTCTTCTTCTTCTTCTTCTTCTTCTTCTTCTTCTTCTTCTCCTCCTCCTCCTCCTCCTCCTCCTTTACCTTCTTCCTCCTCCTCCTCTTCTCCTTGTTCTTCACCTTCTTTTTTGTGTTATTATTCCTCTTCCTCTTCTCCTCCTCCTCCTTCTCTTCTTCTCCTCCTCTTCTTCTCCTCCTCTTCCTCCTCCTCCTCTTCTTCTCCTTTTCCTCCTTCTCCTTCTTCTTCTTCCTCTTCCTCTTCTTTGTCTTCTTGTCTTCTTCTTTGTCTTATTCCTCTTCTCCTTCTTCACCTCCTCTTCCTTCCTCTTCTTCTTCTACTTCTTCTTCTTCTTCTTCTTCTTCTTCTTCCTCTTCTTCTCCTCCTCCTCCTCCTCCTCCTTTACCTTCTTCTTCCTCTTCCCCCTCCTCCTCTTCTCCTTGTTCTTCACCTTCTTTTTCTTCACCTTCTTTTTTGTCTTATTATTATTCCTCTTCCTCTTCTCCTCCTCCTCCTTCCTCTTCCTCTTCTTTTCACCTTCTCTTTTCTTCTTCTACTTCTTCTTTCTTCTTCCTCTTCTTCTCCTTCTCCTTCTCCTCTTCCTTCTCCTTCTCCTCCTCCTCCTCTTCCTCCCCCCTCCTCCCGCTTGTCTTTCTCCCCTCCTTCTTTAAGGCAGGGTTTTACTGTGTAACTCAGCCTGGCCTCAAACTCAAAGAGATCCTCCTGCCTCAGCCTCCTGAGTCTTGGGATTATAGGCCTGCCTGTCCTTATTTTATCTTTTTTAAAAAAATTTTATTTATTCTTTTTTTTTTCTTGTTTCACAACCTTTGTTTATTCACTCATTTTTGTGGCCGGCTCAGCCCGCCCAGAGGGCAGGGCCGGCGCAGCATGTGGTGCCGGGGATCAAACCGCGGTCCCTGAAGCCGCCCAAGCTTTCCCAAGCAGGCGCTTTAGACCACTGAGCCATCCCGCCGGGCCCACTTATTTTATCTTAAATTGCTTTTCAACTGCATCTCTAAATACACAGCCATATTTTGAAGTACCATATAAGCTTTGGGGTCGGGGAAGAAATGTGCTAGGCTTTAGTGTTGGATGGGAGGAGGACAAACTCTGCCCTGAAGAACCACATGGTTTCAAGGTCATACTCAGCACACAGCAAGCCCAGTGTGAGGCCAGGCATACAGTGGGGAGCTCAGTGAGCATGTGGCCCTTCCACTTATGCCTGAATGTTGAATATCAGAGTTTCTTGAAGCTGGGGGCCACTCACAGAAGCTAGGGGTTTTCTGTTGGGTTGGAATGTCCTTTATGCATTCAGAGCATGCTGTCCCATCCCTCCAGCTTGCCCAGGAGGGGAAGTAGCGGAGAGCTCCATGTACAGCTTCTGAGCTCACAATTTCTGCAGCCCAGCCATTCAACTGCATGGCTGGTGTCTTAGGCGGGGGCATGACATCCAGCCTCTGGGCAGCCTCAGTTTCTGTATTTAAAAAGTATGAGTTGTAGTGTCAGCACTTGAACTGTAGAGTCCTTGTGAGGACCAACTAAAAGATGCAAAGAAAGCCCTCAGCACAATGACCAAAGGCAGCTCTCCAGGACTGGTCTTTTCCAGGGGGGTTTTTCCCTGCCTCCTGGCACCTGCTGTCCCAGACATCTCTCTGTAAGCAGTTGTCTTGCAGCCTGCTGTCTGTGCTGCTGTGAGTAGCTAGGCTGCATAGCCAAGGCCCTGAGAAGCAATGGCTGGGTTGCTAATTCTCCCCTGCCCATCCACACCTAGCAGGATCCTGTGGGGCCCTTGACCTTCAGAGCTCCTTGGGTCCCCAGCTCCCTCCCCATGCACCTTCCCAGAGACCCATGACCTCTCAGAGGGTCTTTCTGTCTGCCCTGTACTGCTCTGCTCTGGGCTGTCAGGGGTAGGTAACTGGATCATTTTACTCAGGCACCTCCAACCTGAAGCTGTGGCGCAGGGTTCAGAGGTTCCCTGCACAGGCAGAAGTGGGATGTGAGCACCAAGGTGGCTTTGGCCTGGAGCTAGGGGCCTGCCCCAGGGGCTTCTGGGAAGCTGTGCCTTCCACCTCTCACATCTTTTCTTTTTTGGTGGTGTTGGGGATTGAATCCAAGGCTTTTGCACTGAACTACATCCTCAGGCCCGTTTACCCATTTTAAAATTTTGAGGCAATGTCTCATTAAGTTGCTAAATTACTCAACATGGGCTTAAAGTGATGATCCTCCCTCAGCTTCCCAGAGTGTTGGGATTATAAGTGTGCACCATCACGTTCTGTCTTCTCTGTCTCTGTCTCTGTCTCTGTCTCTCCTCTCCTCTCCTCTCCTCTCCTCTCCTCTTCTTTATTCTTTCTCTTCTTTCTTTCCACACCCTCCCTATGGTCATGGGAACTAAACTCAACTCAGGGCTTTCATAACAAGCTATATCATTCCTTCTTTCCTTCCTTCCTTCCTTCCTTCCTTCCTTCCTTCCTTCCTTCTTGCCTTCCTTCCTTCTTGCCTGCCTTCCTTCCTTCCTTCCTTCCTTCTACCCTGCCCAGGCTTTTCTCCCCTCTTTTAGGAAGTTTCTGGTAGGCATCTGAGCCACTGTGTTGCTCTACCTCCCCCAACTTTGTACATTCTCTAAAGAGCTGAGGCCCAGTGGGCACCCAAATTGCCTCTGGGTGCAGAATGTGAAGGGGAATTCAGGGCTGTGGAAGACGTGGCCATTTGCTGGCCAGTGTGGCCACTGCTCTCTGCATCCAGGTTTGTTTCAACTATAAAATCAGAGTGATTCCTTCCTGTGCTCTCAGGGATTTGTAAGAATCAAAAGAGCTCAAGTCTGAGAAACACTTTGAAATCTTGAAGACAAACGCCAGCTGCTGTTGATTATCAGTGAATCCCCAAGTTCAATCCTTCCCTTGTTTGTCTATCCGTGTCTCTCTCCTTTCTAATAGGCAGGTCTCAACCAGACCGAACAGCTTTAGGCCTTGCCTGGAAAGGACCTGGCAAAGGGAATCACCCCGTAAGCCCCAGGACACGGAAGACACCAGCTGGGCACCCAGGCTGGGCTCCTTCTGACAGGCTGCTCAGATGACAGTGCCTGGAGGGGCAGGTTGCTGCCATCTGTTGAGGCATCTGGCTCCTGCCACAGGTCATAGCTCTGTTTCTTACTGATGAGCGTGGTGTGGGGCTTCGGGTCTTGGACATTTGTGGCCCAGATGACGCCCTCTCACAAACGCATGTGCATTTTCTGTTACTGCTGGGTGATGGTGGGGGCTGTGTCTGCCCACTTGGCTGCCGCTGCTGTCCAGGGGCATCACGGAGGACTTTTCTCAGGCTGGTGGATGGGCTCTCACCGCTTCCCCTGCCCACCTCATTTCTTCCTCTCCATTCTGCCCAAGCTAGGACTGAAACAGTGTGTGGATCTATGTATGTACTCTACATCTTCATTTAGCTATGCATGGTGCTCAGTCGTGCTCAGGCCAACGCTTGGAAGTTCGTGGCCTAAGAATTTAAAATGCAAGGGTTTGCATGAAGTGAGAGGAAAAATCGTGCTGGAATCTTGACCTGTGATGTTCAAAGCCAGTCACTTATGAACTCGTTCACATCCTCATAGGCAACCTCATCTGCTCATGGCAATCTCAGCTGTTCAAGCAGCTGTTTTCTTTTGTTTTGTTTTAAACCAACAGATTATCTTTTTAGAGTAGTTTTAGGTTTGCAGAAAACTGAGCAGAAAGGATGGCATCCAGCTCCCTCCTGTGCTCCAGTTTTCCTGTGATTAGCATCTTGCATTGGTTCATTACTGTAACCTGAGGCCTGTAGTTTGCACTTGTGTTCAAACCTGTGTCATGAATCTTATTCTGCCCAATGCTGAATGTCACGTATCCATCATGTATCCACTATGGCAGAGTTGGACAGAAGGTCTCGCTGCCCCAATCATGCCCAGCACTCCCCCCTGCCATTCATCTCTATTCCCCTCTCCCCACCATATCTTGGACATTTTGTATCCACCATGGTGCCTGGCTCTAGACTGCACCCAGGAGATGGTAACTGCATGCACGTTGGTCTACAGCCACAGTAACCAGAGAGATGAAAGCACACATGTAAGGGCTGTCAGCACATAGGCCTGATGCATGCAGCCACAGGGCAGAAAATCAGCGTCTCTGCCAAGTGAGGGTGTTCTGAGTCAGCTCTTTGTGATCAGGAAGCAGAACCTTGCCAGACTTCTCTGGAATGAGCAAAGGGCTGTGATTTGATCACAGTGTGCTGGGCCCTGTGTGTGTGTGTGTGTGTGTGTGTGTGTGTGTGTGTGTGCATGTGTGCACACGTGTGCTTGTGTGTAGGGGAGCAGAGCATCCTGCGGCAGAGAGGAGCCAAACCCCTCACAAAGCAGCATAGAGTTGGCCAGCAAATGAAGAAATTGCATGATTAGGGTTGTTAGAGAAATCACCTTCTGAGAGGCCTGAATGCAGCCAGTGCTCTCCGGTGAGATGGTGGATTCCTGGATTCCTTCGTGCCCACTTCAGCAGCACCAGCTTCCCTCTGCACTGGGGCAGAGAGCTAATTGGCAGCAGAGCACGGAGAGGGAAATGATGCCCTGTGGAGCATGCGGAGGGAAGCAGCTTCTGGGGAGGAAGTTGTGCTGGGTGGTGCTGGGCAGTGACAGTGAGCGGGGACAATGCTTGCTGCAAGTGGTCACCACTGGGCCTTGCCTCTGCACCACTGCCTGTAACGCAGCCTCAGGGCCCAGCCCTCCTTTGGTTTTGGATCTCTAGTCCAGGAATAGCTCTGCTGGAGCCTCCATGCCCCTGGGCCTAAGAAAGGGACAGGTGCAGGTCCAGTCCAATGTTGAGGGGCTACAAGCCCAGAGGCTGCACAGACTCCAGGGAGCAGCTTAGTACAGCCTCATTTGTTTTGTTAGTGCAGATGTCTTTACACAGTAGACTCCCTTAGGTACCTCACATGCACCGCAGCTCACACGCTGGACATGGCGCAGGTAGCTGCAGGGCTGCCTCTGAGGAGGCAGGAGGAGCAGGTGCTGGAGTGTGAGAGTGGAACCCAGCATTTCACCCCAGCACTGACTGCTTAGCCATTAGTGACTCCTTAGCTCACATTTCTTTCATAATACATTTTACATCTTATTTTTTAATTATAAAAATCTAAAGATAAAGCCAAGCATGGCGGTGCAAGCCTGTAATCTTAATATTAGAGAGACTGAGGCAGGAGGAATATTATGAGTTCAAGGCCAGTTTGGGCCACATAGTGAGTTCAAGGCCAGCTTAAACTGCATAGCAAGACTCTGTGTCAAAAAAACCCAAACTAAACCAAAACAAAAACTCCTAAAGCCAAAAATCTAAAAAAAGAATGATTAAACAATAATTTTCAAATAATTAAATAAATTTATTATGGTAGATTTAGGTTTGGCTTTATAACAACATAAAGACCAACTGACAGTGGTACAAAGGAGGTTAAATTTTCTTCTCTGTTTTTTTTTTCAGGACTGAGGTTCAAACTCATGACCTTGCACTTGCCAGGCAGGTACTTGTGCCACAGAGCTATCTCCCCAGCCCCTCTTCTCTGTTTATAAAGCAAGATATAAAGGAAACTACCAAAGGGCTTCCTTTGGAGAAAGAGGTTCCACTGAGGCATCGCAGGGCAGACTAATTACAGCTCTTGGCTTTGTCACTCTTGGGTGGTGGTTCTTGTGCTGATGGCCCAAGATAGCTTCTTGAACTCCAGCCATCAGGTCCATAAACTGGGGGCAGAATGGAATGAGAAGAGGAGAGGTGAGAAGAGGAGGAGAGAGGAGAAGAGACTGACCTTCCTTCTGTGACACCAAGCTGGAGCACATTTGTATCGCCTCACTCCAACCCAGCACAAGGACGCTCATGGAATAACACTCCCCACTCCCCCTGTGAAGCATGAAGCTTCCCCTTCCTTTGTTACCCTGCTCCTGCTCCTGTGTGCTCCTGCTGTCCTGGACTTCTGGAGCTCTCCTGAAGGAATGTCTCTGTCTAGGCACTAGGAACAGCTCTGCTTGAGTTCCAAGTCAGCCCTAGTAAAGACCCAAATGCTGTTGGTAGCAGCAGATCCGAGTTAGGAGATGCCAGGCTGACATCCAGTGGCAGCACCCTTCAGAGTTGACTCTGGTAGACTTTGAAGACAAGATGAGTTTGTCTGTGGCATCAGATGACACCCAGGTCCCAGTGCTTTAACTGATGTAAGTATTGTTTTTTACTGCTCCTGCAGGAAGTTTCATGGAAATTTCAGGAGGCATCTAGTCATGTGGTCACTTGTGCATCAAGCTTGAAGAAGGGCTACATGAAGATCCTCCTCCATGACCATGGAAAAGGAACAGAGCCATGACCCTGGCACCAGCTCCTCAGCTCCCACCCAGCCTGCCATCTCTCAGCATCCCATGTTCTGAGTTATAGGCACACAATGCCACATTGGCAATGAGTTTTTAAAAGCAAAATCCAGCTGGGCATGGGTGGTACATGCTTATAATCCCAGCACACAGGAGGCAGAGGCAGGAGGATCACTGTGAGTTCCAGGCCAGCCTAAACTATGTAGCAAAACTATCTACAAAAACAACAAGGACAAAAATAACAAAACGAAAGGCAAAATATAGTCCATATAAAGAGGGTATCCTTTATTATAGGATCAGATCTTTACTATCATTCTTAGAGATTAAAAAGTTTTCTTTATGAAATGGTGGTGATAGTAGTTGGTAGAATTAAAGGGAAAACAGCCTTACTGGGCAGAATAAAATGTGAGTGACATTATCAATATGACCTTCTTACTTTTTATTAAAATTTTTCCCAGTTATGAAAACTGACAGCCAACCTCACTAACTCTGGGCAAGCCTCGGATGGGTGATATTCTGAGTGGGCCTACCGTTCAGGTGTGAACTGAGGAGAAAATAGGATGAAAAAAACAACACCAAATGAGTGTTGGATCTTGGTTTAGTATAAAGGTTAGATACCTTTCCTTATTGGCTTTGCTGCTGATTATATAAATCCATTTTGAATGCAGAGCCTATCACGGGCAAGGAGTGTGTGCACAAAGGGTTATGGGAGTCCTGTGTGGGGTTATGGGAATCCTGCATAGGCTTATGGTAGCCTGGTGGACCTAAATCCTGGGAATTTCTGGGACTGTGGCCTGTGCCAGCCGTCATGCATTATCTCACTAAGATGGCTTTAGGACAATATGCACTGCAAAAGGAAGGTCACATATATTTAGCCTAAAGCTATGATAACATCCTTTGGCATGGCTGTTATCTGATGGTATTTGAAACTGAACCTACTTCCTATTTCCAGGCATTAACAAATGAGAGTCTTCACGTTGTCTAGTGTTGTTTCCTGTCTTTAAGACAGATTTCTTTTCTCCAATTCATTCGTTTATTTTTTTTTTAAAAAGATCTCCTTTAGACAATTAAATTTCCCAGAATTGTTTAAGCCTTGTTATTGTTCTTAATGAGAATGTTTCCTATTTAGCTCTAGCCATGGAACTGGATGGGAATTCTCTTGAATATCTGTCTGCACCATACTTGGAGTATCTATGGGACACTTGGGAGGTAGATCAATGGCTGTGGGAATCAGAGCCCCGGTTTAGCACCATCGCCCTAACACGCCTCTGGCCAGAGGATGTGTGGGGCAGTGAAGGTTGCCATTTGCCCCAAAGAGTTGGACTAGGAGAGAGACAGTGCCCAACTAGGTGTAAACATGACAGTCACAGCCCCTCTGCCCCACAACAACTTCAGGGAGTAAGACTGAGGGAAGGGGGCAGGAAATACTGTGCCATAGATGACCAATTACCTGCATGGCTTACAATGGAAAACAGCAGTAGCTCCCCATATCAGAAATGTCACTTAGTGGTACATACCTATAATTCCCCACACTCTGGGAGGTTGAGGCAGGAAGATCACAAGTTTGAGTTCAGCTTGGGCAGTTTAATGCCTTAGTGAGACCATATTTTAAAATAAAAAATAAAAATGTGAACATAGTGCAGTGAAGGCCCTGAATGCAACTATCAGATCAGGGGAAAAAGGAAAAGAAATCCCACTTTTGTAGTGAGAGAGAGCATGTTGTCATGGCTGGGGACTGGACTCCACAGCAGAGAACCCAGCACTCTAAGAGTTGGTGGAAGCTCTGCTTCAGTGCCTCACTTGGTTCATCTGAAGATGGCAAAAGGTTGTTTTATTTTTTGTCTTTTTGAGACAGGGTCTCACTATGGAGTTCAGGCTGGTTTTGAGCTCACTTTTGTAGCCCAGGCTAGTCTCGAACTTGCACTGATCCCCCTGCCTCAGCCTCCCAAGTGCTGGGATTACAGGTGTGTGCCACCATGCCTGTCAAAAGGTTGTTTTAGTTTAGTGAGCTTCATTTGTGTAGACTATGTCCTGTATATACATACACAATAAATATGAGTTATGACAGTAAACATTTTTTTTTTTTTTTTTTTGACACAGAGCCTCACTTTATAATGCAGGCTGGTCTTGAACTCACTGTGTAGCCCAGGCTGGCAGTGAGTCATGGCAATCCTCTTGCCTCAGCCTGGGTTAACAAGCTTGAGCCATCACACCTTGCTCACAAGTAAACTTTGAGGACTCACTGATCTGGCAAAAGACTTTCACAGTTCATGTCCTGAGGGCTCCTGGCTTCTCGCTATATAGATCCACACTCTGATACAGGTGGTCTAGGTGCTCAGGGTTTCTCCATGGCAGATTGGCTGTTGCCTGGCTACAGGTGCAGAGGGCCTAGGCTATGACGCAGGAGGGCATCGGTGATGTTGCCCCTTCCTGTGGTCATGAAAACTCCAAGGCTTTGCCGCATGGCACTGAGTTATGGTGAGACCTGAGGTGCATATAGGAGAAACCTTGTGATACTGAACCACGTCGTGTGTCTGCTTTATTTCACTTGGCGTTATGGTCTTGCAGTGCCTCCATTTTTTTCTTAGTCTAAGGCCCCTTACTCCTGCAGTCTCAGGGACTTCTTTACCGTGCCGCCTCCTAGCCTCAGAGTCTGTGGATGATTTGGGCCAAGCCTGTCACCTGGCATTCAGCTGGCAGCTTGAGGCTAGAGATGAGGCCTCCTTGCCAGTAGCCCCTGGCCACTTTCCACCTGCATCCGGTTGTCGCTCCCTTGAGGGAGGCAGAGGGAGAGTTGTAGGAGCTCGGCCTGGACCACAGGGGCCGGCCGAGGGCTGCGAAAGACAGCCAGCACACTTAACTTCTGAAAGGCCGCCCATCTCACTAGGCGGGCCAGTCACCCTCTGGCCTCGCTTTGCTGCCCCGTACCCGGCTTGGCGCGTCTCTGTGCCCCTCCGCCTGTTCCAGGATCCTGTGGTCACTTCCTGAAGCGCGTCTGGGAGGCGCCTCGCACCCACCCGGACCCCTGCCGGTCTTTCCCGGGCGCCGCCCGCGCTGCATTTCCCCTCTCCGTTTTGTCCGGAAAAGAGCCAGAGCCCAAGGCGAACTTTCCGAGGTCGCAGCGTCCCGCTCTCTCCAGCCGGAGAGCGCGTGTGCACGCGTGTGCAAGGGCCCCGCCGGGTAAGAGACGCCGGCCTCGGCAGGAGGAAGGAGCCGCGGCGCCAGCCCCTCCCCGCAGCCCGCGGCGGCTGGAACATGCCGGGCGGGGACTCCCGGGGTGTCCCGGCCAACAGCGGCGGCCACAGCACAGGTAGGCGGGGTCGGGAGCTCCCGTAGAGGGGAGGGAGGCCGAGGCAGGACGCGGCGCGGGGCGGAGTGTGTCTCTGGCAAGGACAAGCGACCGGCGGCAACCTGGCACCCATGGCCGGCGAGCGCATGTCTGAGCCTCTTGTGGCACCGCGCCTCAGACGCGCTGCAGACCCGCGGGACTCCCGGGGAAAACCGGGCGAGCCTCCCGCGGCTGCTGGCGTCTTCCTCACCCCCCACTTCCTTCTAGGGTGAGTGCTGCTCGGCTGGGTGTGGGCCACCGCCAGCCGCTTTCACCAATGACAGGACTCCGTCCACTCACTCATAGAATGAGCGCAAAAGAATAGTTAAGCTTTCCTTGGCGACTGAGACGTGGAGTTAGGAAAGCTGCGCCGGGCGGTGGCTGGGCCAGAAGGCGGCCCGGCATCTCACTTGTCTCTCTAAACCCGGTAGCCTTAGTTTCCTCAAATGTCAGCGCTCTGAGATCATCTGGCCTTCCGGACTTCCTTAGCTTTGCCCTGTGCTTTTCTGGGTAACATCGGGACACCGAAGTCAGAGGAGACAGCTTTGGGCACCGCAGTCCTAGACTCCCCTGTGCCTCAGTTTCCCATTTGTAAAAGGCACAGATTATGGGCAATGTTATTATGAGATTAAATAATGGTGGATATGGACTCCCTGAGATAGCAATGGCCTCACAGACCTTGCAATTTTTGCGAAGCAAAGCCTAAACAATTTGGAATAATCTGAAAATACCAGTTTGATTAAAGCATACAGATCAAGGCATTTACAAGGACATTTAGTTTCATTGTGCTCGGGCACACAGGATTTCAGGGAAGACTTGAGGGGAATGCAAAGAGCCCTGAGCAGGAAGCCTGCTTTCAGCGCTGTGGCCTGGAGCCTCGCTTCTCATCCTCATCCACTCACAAAAAGATGAAAGAGAGTGGGGGTGGTGAGGACGGCTTTGCTCTGACAGCGCGCTGCCTGAGGCTCAGGTGTGTAAAGCACCTGGCGCCAGGTGAAGCCTGGGTCCAAGCACAAATGGAGCACATCTCCTTATTAGGAAGGAGTAACAATGTCTTCGCTGTACCGTGTGCCAGGCCGTCTATCGCCAGTTCCTCAGAGGAAACGCTCTGCCAGCCTTGGTGGGCTGCTGCTGCAATCCTGGTTTTCTCCACCTGGAATCTGGCTTTTAGAGTCACTCTCCCTCTTTTCCCAGCACATATAGCCGTTAAGTGTCTATGGAAATTAGAATATGGGTGTGTGTGCCTCTCACAATCGTTGCTAAGAGGCAGTTGGCTGGAAGTTATGGAGAGCGGAGCCCTCGTGCAGGGCAGACCAACGCTGGATTGTAGGTAACACATGGATCATCTTCAGAGAACTGAAATGTAAGAATGAATTGTTAGGCCTGGCATGAGAGACTGCAATAGTCTTAATTTTTTTGCCCATGTTTATAAGTCTCATTTCTAAACTGTCTTGACAAAACAAATGATGAAAATTTGAACAGAGAAAAGGTGTTAAAGTGGAAAGAATAGATGGTGAGATTTTTGTTGTGAATCTCCAGTAAAGTGGAATCTGGATCAATGTTCTATTCTAACACTTCTGTTTGCCTGGACTCTTAGGATGGCACATGACGTGGGGCTGAATTGTTGACTTTGGTGTCCTGGACACTGTGCGGGGATGGGCCTTTGCTGGGAGCTTGCTTTTCACCTGGTGTGGGGGTGGGGAAGGGTGGGGAGGTGGAGGGCAGGCTGAGTCTCTGTGCTGCAGAAACAGCCCTAGTTTGTATGCTTCTCCAGTGAAGGTTTTCTTACACATTTCCAAAAGCAATGCATGCCCATTAAAAAAGGCACAGAAAATTACAAACGAGTAAAGACCAGTTGTAACCTCCCAAGCGTAATCAAATAGCTCCATGTCTCTGTTCTTATCCATTTCCGTGCACTCTCATCAGTTTATATTGATTTTAAAGATGGGATGCAGGCTATAGTTTTTATCAAATGACAAAGCAATGTCTCAAACATGAGATATTAATTTAGGAAAAGAAGTCATTCATTGTGCTTACTAAAACTTCCTTTTACAAAGACCTTAGTCAGGCATGTTGTCACAGAGCTGTAATTCTGGCCCTCAGGAGGCTGAGGCAAGAGGATGTTTTAAATTTGAGGCTGGCCTGAGCTACATAAGTAAGTTCAAGGCCAGCTTACACTGCATGGTGAGATCCTGTGTCAAGAAAAAAGAAAGATTAATTTTTAAAAATCTGCCGGGCGTGGTGGCGCACGCCTGTAATCCCAGCACTCGGGAGGCTGAGGCAGGAGGATCGCTGTGAGTTCGAGACCAGCCTGGGCTACAAAAGTTAGCTCAAGGCCAGCCTGAACTGCACAGTGAGACCCTGTCTCAAAAAGACAAAAAAAAAAAAAAAAATCTTAAAATTTGGGGCTGGGGCTAAAACAGTGATAGAGTACTTGTCTTGAAGTTGGGAGACCCCAGGTTTTATCTCCCACAGCAAAAAGAAGCCAAAAACAAATTCTTAAGTTTATGATTGGCTTATTAGAGATTCAGTGAAGCTTGAAGGCTTAATGAAAACTGTAATTGTGGTTTTCATTAAATCTACTGCTAAACCTTCAGAGCAAAAACAGGGCACAGTGGTGAGTTTTATAGGATCTAAAGACTAGCCAGAACAGTTTCTGAGCCTAATACTAGATAATGTTTTAGATTAGAATTAGATCATTTAGATTAGAACTGAAAACAGCCTTTCATAAGTAATGATGACAGTAATTGCAGTTATATGCTTTGTTGTTATGCAATCCAGGCAAAGTCTACAGCTCCCAGAGTTGCCATTGGCAGCCACCCTGGGCTGGGGATAGTCCTTTCTTGCTGTGGTCATAGGGCTACCTGTGGGCAGCTAGTTTTCCCTTAGCACTATTCACAAAAGCAAGACTTTTAGCCTTAAGGAGTCTTAAGTTTAACAGAGTTTAACACCTTTTAAAATTTTCATTATTTGTTTTATCAAGACAGTTTAGAAATGAGACTTATAAACATGGGCAAAAAAAATTAAGACTATTGTAGTCTCTCATGCCAGGCCTAACAATTTACTCTTACAGTTTCAGTTCTCTAAAGATGTCCCATGTGTCACCTACAATCCAGCATTGGTCTGCCTTGCACGCATGAGGGCTCTGCTCTTGATAATTTCCAGCCAATTGCTGCTTAGCGACAGTTGTGGGGCTACTGCTGCAATCCTGGTTTTCCCTACCTGGAAGCTGGTAGGGAAAACTGTTCTTGCCTTTCATGACTGTGATTAAAAATTTCTTGACAAATAATTCTTGTTCAATGATGCAGTTTTAAAATTTAAATTTTAATTTTTTGACTATTTATTAGTACATATTTGTCATATGGAATTTGGATCTGTACATAATATATCTCAGTTCTATTTTCCCCATTCTCTTTCTCTCCCTTCAATATTTCATTCCCACCCCATTTACACAAACTTAGTTTCTATAGATTCCCTTCCATTCTCTTTTTTCTTCCTTTTTCCTTCTTTCCCTCCTCCCTCCTTCCTGCCTTGTTCCCCTTTCCATTTGAGCACGTTCTTCCTACTTCCCAATATCTGTCTTCCCTTTTGCTCCTTACTTACCCTGTGGGTTTCTCACATGAGAGAATGCCACATTTAAACTTGTGTGTCTGATTCATTTCACTTAACGGCATGATCTCGAGGTGCATCCATTTTGCTACAAACATTTCAAGCTTATCTTGACTGCTGAACCATCTTGGAAGTTTATCTCTCTTTAAGGCAGACTAGTACTCCATTATACAATATCTCTTCAATCCAAAATACTTTTTTGCTCTCCAAATCAGTTTGCCAGATGTTCCTCTGAGCTTTCTATTTGGGAGAATAGTATCTGGTCAATAATGAAAGAAATATTTTTGTCTGGCCTCGGAGATGGTAGGGGCCCATGAGTGTGTTCTGTAGCCCATGTGGCCATCCCTTGTCTCTTCTGTGTCTTGCTTGGTTTCCCTGCCCTTGTCTCCTCTGGATGGCAAGCACATTTGGGTTTCTCCAATCATTAGGACCCTCTGTACCACTGTAAGAAACAGAACCACAGATGGATGAAACTGCAGAAGATAAACTAGTTGACCCTTTGGTGCCTGTGTTTAATAGCTCTTGAGAACTGTTTATTTGGCAACCTCGTTGTAAATGAAGCCACAGCCCTATTCTTTCTTTCTGTCTCAGCTTTAGGAGCACATAGCCTTTTGCTCATCCTGGAAAAAAAGGTGGCTAAACTTATACCTGTCCTTTGTAGCATTGCCTGTCATGGTGGCATTTTGCTCTTTGTTGGCACGCGGGTTTTAACTCTCAAGGAGATACAAGTGAGACTGTAAGGTCCTTGAGGGAGCACCTGCCTCCTTTGAGGGCCATGCATGTGTTGCACAGTGTTGAGAGCTGTGACAGAGCAGAGAGGTGTCCCACCAAGCTGCACGGCTCATCCTGCATGTGACTTGTTGAATGAGTTGACTTGCTACTTTTATTTATTTAGCCATCCAACTCAGTGGGAAAGCAGCGTTAACATGCAAAGAGGCCCTAGGTATGATACTTGGCACTGAAGCATAGAATAACTGAAAACTTAAATTCTTGCTTACTTTTTCAGTGTCAGCTGGTCTTTTTTTTTTTTCTATTTTTTATTTTAGGGAAGGGTCTACAGAGTGTTCAGGGTTTCACTACTAGATTGGACTTGTAAAGATCCTCTGTTTACAGCCTCTCAGGATGGGATTACAAGAGTGCACTACTACACCCAGCCTCTAGTATGGCAAGCTCAGGGATTAAACCCCTGGCCCCTGCACCTGCTCAGAGGTGCTTTAATCTGCTGAGCTATTTGGCCAGCCCTCAGCTGATCTTTAAGAAAGCATTTTCCTTTATTTAACATTTATTGAGTGCCCTGCTGGTTTAGCATTAGTTATCATGAGAGCCACATAGCAATAAGGTGTCATTTAAAAAAATTTCATTTAGAAAGAAATCTTGATAAAAATAGTAGTTGTCCTTTGATGGAATATGCCACTTTGAAGGATAGTGAGCTTTTTGTTATTGGGAGCATGCAAGGCAACATTGGAGGACTCTGGGGTGGGTGCCATGGCAGGTCTGCTGTACACTGTGGCGGGAAGCTGTGGGAGGTGCTGTGACACATGGGGGCATTTCCAGATCTAGGATTCTGTGGTTCTTATACCGGGGGCATGGATTTTAGCTGCGATGTACATTTGCCTTCCCCTCCTGCTGGGTTTTCTCATTTTGCCTTGCTAGGTGGCTCGGTTTCCAGATGCCTAGACAGCTCCAGGCAGGCAGCCACCTGGGCGCAGCACCTCTTCACACCCCCTGGGGCTGAGCACATCTAGTGCTGGTATTAACCACTAGCATGATGGTGTGCACCCAGGTGAACCAGTCTACCACGAATAGAAACATACATTTGACAGGTAGCCCTGCAGGGAGACTAATTGTTTTTAGAGGCTGAATGGTGAAATAGCTGAAGTTTAATGAGACAACTGGCTCCCAGTTGTGAAATCTGAGTTGAGGCTCTGTTTCGTGACATGAACACTAACCTTTTTTTTTCACATTTGGCATTTCCTGATTTGTGGATGAGTTGATAAGAGGACTTGGCATATTTGTAGGTTTTTTTTTTAGACTCAGGAGGAAATATGTGTTTTGTCTTTGTAAACAAAATCATCTTATTCAGATACTGATCAAAAAGGATTATTTTACAGCAGTTAAATAAAAATGTCAATTTCAGAGATAAATTAGGATTCTCATGTTTCTAATTTATTGGAGGCATAAAGGGGAGAGGATAAGAAGCAAGGCTGTGACATGTGTGCTTCCCTTTAAAACCACACACTTAGAAACACAAGCTTCCTCTACTTCCTCTGCAGTGGTCTGAGCTGACTGGACCCACACGGTGTTGTTGGCCACCAGTATAGAGGATGTGGGCGTCTCAAGACTTGGGCACAGTGAGCATTCACTCAGCTGTGGTGCAAGGCCTGGAGTGTGTCAGGCTGGCTCTGCACTGGATAGCGTGGCCACAGCATGTGTTTGGTCTCCAGGACTGTGTGCTCATCAGGCCTCTGGGGATTGGATCCTACATCAGATGCCAAGTGGTATGGACTTCATGCACTGGATTCTTCTCTTGGTACTGCCTCTTGGGTGAACCCTTGGACACCACAATTTATGGCTGAGGGTAAATGATGCCCCTTGCTGTGCTCCACCATGCTGTGGGGGCCCTGCTGGTCTTGGAGAGTGGTAACATACACTACGCTATCCACTGTCCAAGGGAGTGGGTTGGAACTGTCATCAGGCCCCACTAACTGTCCACCAGCAATGCAGTCAGTGAGCAGTTCCTTCTGTGTGCGGATGCTTTCTTGGCTCTGAGGACCTCTGGAGGTGCTTGTGATGGAAGTGACAACAAGGGCGGTGAAGTCAGCATAGCTACAGGCTCTGTTTGGCCCTACAAGGCAAAGATCCAGTGGATCTTCGTGTTTTTATGGATCCTTTGGTTTTTTCTTGGTCAGTATGAAACTTCCATCTGTGTGAACTCTAAGCTCTGTGAAGTTCTCCATTAGGATGCTATTTAGATTTTGGTTCCTCTGAAACTCTCTGACTGCTGACCTTTCCTGTATGGAAATCTACTAATCTGTTTTTTTTTTTTTTTTTAATTTATCAAGGTTACTGCTTCATCTTAGATATACACAATGATCACTCTCATCACTGGGAGTCTGTACCTGCACGTGGTACTTGTTGCTTCTTCCTTTTTTCCCATTCCCTCCCCAACCCTTCTGTCACTCTTCCCCTTCTTGTTTACAAAAGCTTTGTTTCCACTTTCCCTTCAACTCTTCTTTTACTTTCCTCTCTCATCCTTTCCTTCTCCACTCTTCCCATTTCTCCTCCCATTTGGACATCTGTTTCCTATTTCACAATGTTGATTATACATTTTGGTCCTTCTTTACATTTTCAGTTTTTCTCACACTAGAGAAACTATGCAGTATTTATATGTGTGTCTGACTTATTTCATCTCAGAGTATAGTCTAAAGGTGCATCTGTTTACCTGGAAATGTCTCAACTTTATCCTTATTTATGGCTGAGTAGTACTCCATTCTATAATAAACCTGCATCTTCATCTTTTCATGAGTTGAAGGGCAGTTAGGCTGTTTCCAAGATTTAGCTGTTATAAACTGCGGCTATAAACCTGGGTGCACATGTACCAACATGTATGATGCTTTTAAATTTGGGGGGAAGATATCAAGAAGGAAAATATCTGGGTCAAATGGAATCTATAATTTTAGTTTTTTGAGGAAGTTCCACTTTGACTCCACAGTGGTTGCACCAGTCTATAATCCCATCAACAGTGGAGAAGAGTTCCTTTTTCCCCACACTCTACCAGCATTTCTTATTGATGATTTCTTTTTCTTCTGTATTTTAGTATACAGTCTACAGGGTCTCATTACACAGACTGGACTCCTAGTGATCCTCCTGTTTTCAGCCTCCCAAGCACTGGGATTACAAGTGCACACCACCATGCCCAGTCTGATGATTTCTTGATAATATCCATCCTTTCTGGACTGAGAAAGAATCTTAGTGTTGCTTTACTATGCATCTCTTGAATGACTAGTGATGTTAAAATTTTTTATATATGTATTTCAGTTGTACTTCATCTAGGAAGTGTGTATTTAGTTCAGATGTTCATTTTTGGATTGGGTATTTAAGTTTGATTTTTTTGTATTTTGTACAGGGTTTACAGGGGCTACAGGGTCTCACTAAGTAGATCAGACTTGTAATAGTCCTCCTGTTTACAGCCTCCCAAGAGCTGGAATTTCAGGTGCGCTACCATGCCCATTCTCAGTTGCTGTCTCAGCAAGCCCTGGGCATGGGGCTGGCACAGCAGGCCTGGTGACCACCAGCCCCTGTGTCTGCCTAAGCAGGTGCTTTAATCCGCTGAGCTATCTGGCCAGCCCTAGGGGGTGATTTTCTTTTGAGTTTTTAAATATATTCTGTATCTGGGGATCAGGGGAATAGCTTAGAAGATGCAAAAACAACTCCAAACACAATCACCTTATCTTTGACAAGGGCCAAATATCTTCACTGGAAGAAAGATAAGACTCTTTAGTAAATGGTGCTGTACAAACTGACTTTCCACATGCTGAAGACTAAAGCTAGACCCATGTCTTTCACCATGCACCCAGCTAAAATAAAAGTGAATTGAAGATCTAAATATTAAACTTGAACAACAACAACAACAAAAAACAAAACAAACAAACAAACAAACAAAAAAAACGGAAACACTAAGTCTTCCTGGCTGATAGAATAGGTAGAACTCTTGAAGACAGGTATAGGAGGACTTTATGAACAAAATACGCATCACACAGGAACTATCACGAATAACCAACGCCTGGGGCCTCATCTTATTAAAAGGCTTTTGCACAGCAAAAGAAATCACTAACAGAGTGAAGAGACAACCCATACTGTGGCAAAAAGTATTTGCCAGCTTACTCGTTAGACAAAGGACTAATACTTAGAATATATAAAGAACTCCAGCAGTCTTGTCGGTACAATTTCCGACCTGAAGAGGGCACTCTAACCCTGAAGACCAGCACCACAGCTTGTTTGCTAGCGCTGCCTGCCTTTCTTTCCAAAGGCAATTTCCTTTCCTGCTGGCTTCTCAAGTGTTTGGGTCCAGAGTTGAAATCTCCACTGTTCAGACTTATTTCATAAAACCATTGCTGAAGGTCCTGGTCCCTGGGCACACTGGGGGAGAGGAGAGTTCCCCCTTTCCCTTCCCATGGACCCTTGCTGGCCCCCTGCACATGCTTGGAGCTGTTGCTTCTTAGTGGTATCCACTCTTGTGTTGTTTGGTAATTGGCTGGCTCTTTGGCTCATCCTGTAGGTTCCTTCAGCATTGTCTGCTGCAGCTGAGGGCCTCAAAGCCCTCTCAGTGTAGGGAGAATGCTGGCATGTTCTCTGGAGCCCTTGGAAGTGGGTCAATGAGCCTCTTGTTTCTGTAGCACAACTCCTCAGGAAATGCTGGCTTTAGATCTGCCTGTTTGTTCTCACTGTTCTTTAGATTTGACTATTTGGATCGCCTTTGCCGGGGGCAGCAAAAAGCACAGGAAAGAAAGAAACAGAAGAAGTATTTTTCCAGAAGAACTGAAAACATCATACTGCAGCAATATATGTGCATTCATATTTATAGCATAGCAATTTGTCATAGCTAAATCTTGGGAACAACCCAAACGTCCATCCACTGAGGGATGGATAAAAAAGATGTGATTCTTTTTTAAATATATATACAAAAGAGAATTGTGCAGCTATAAAGAAAGATAAACTTGAAGCTTTTATAGGTAAATGGATGCAACTAGAGACCATATTTACAAGTGAAATAAACTGAACTTATATGTGTAAAAATTGTATTGGGCCCCTAGGGTCAGAACATGAAAGAGTAAATAAAATCTGAAAGGTACAGTAGATATTGTGGAAGGGAAAGAAACTTCTCAAAAGGAAAGAACAAGTAGGATGAGGGAAAGGGCTAAAGAGGGAAACATATATATATATATATATATATATATATATATATATATATATATATATATATTAAAGATAATTGTACTACTAACTTATATTGGTTTACTGAAAAAAACAGTTAATGCTTAATTTTTTTTTTTGTCTTTTTGAGACAGGGTCTCACTATGCAGTTCAGGCTGGCCTTGAGCTCACTTTTGTAGCCCAGGCTGGCCTCAAACTTACACTGATCCTATTGCCTCAGCCTCCCAAGTGCTGGGATTACAGGTGTGCGTCACCACACCGGGCAATGCTTAATTTTTTTTTTTTTAACCAATGTTGCATGCTTATATCTGGTAATCTGAACTACTACTTTGAAGACAACAGTATGCAATATAACAACCATTGTTGAGCTCCTAAAAACCCCCTTCATATTGCAGCATTAAGCATTTCAGTCTAATATAAGGGTAAATAGTATTTTTATTGCCTGTAGAATATTATGCGTGGTTAACAGTTAGTTGAGATGATTTCTTTTTCTATTTCTGAATATCTCTGTAAATGTAATTATCTAAGACCTGGGGGGGAAGTATATGGGGGGTTTTTAGCAAGTGTACAAGTCACTTACAATTAAAAAAAATAAACGGAGGAGCACTGTTGGCTGTGACTGGGGTTGGTTAGACTGGGCTGTTTGTGCACCCACAGCTTGGGATAATGGAGACAATGGCAGCTCCCTTGTGCTTTTGGGAAGCCTACTCAGGGACAGAGATATAGTTGTAAGTGCAGAGTAGGCCTCAACACCCTCAGTTGGCACTGAAGAGCTGTTATCAGGTTTTAGATCTCTACCAGCTCTTCATGAGCTATAGGAGCGGGAAGGGGCCAATTAATTTGCCTAGGCCGAGTACAGCTTACTTCAGGGTAGGAGGCTTAAATGACAGTGTTGTACTAAGGATGCACCGCCTATAGAGGCACATGAGGTGTCCAGATGGGGGTGATGGGGCCAGGGGCTGAGCTGGTAATTCATCAGCTCAGGGACCACACTCTTCTGATTGGGGGCATCTTATAGCTCATCACCCCTGAAGAGCATCCTTGGAAGTTGGCCCAACTGGGCTGGCAACAGCACTGTCAGCAGGGAAGGATGTGAGTGTGGCCACAGCGTGGGTGGGGCCTTGTTGCTTGCCTTGACCTGGATGGTCATTTCACTTTCACTGATGTGCTCTGATGCCATCCTAGAAACATGGATGGCTTTTGGGACCCTCTGGTGCCCTGAGCTTGTTCTAAGGCTAAAACAGCAAAGTGCTCTTCCACCTTCTTTGGTTAATGTGGGCTTATGGTTTTTCTGTCCACTCATTTGATACATCTATTCACTATGGAATGAGTAGCTCCAGCTAATTAATATATGTTACTTCACATACTTTTTTGTGGCACAAAATTCTCTTAATAATTTTGGAATGTAATTCTAGTATTATTAGCCACAGGCACATGCAGTGCAATAGATTTCAGAAACTTGTTTCTTTGGTATACCTGAACCTTTATTCTTTGACTAGTTTCTTCCCTTTCCCCACTGATCCAGGGCCTGGTTCCTACCACTCTACTCCACTTCTCATTTGACTCTTTTAGCTCCTACCTATCAGTGAGATCATGTGGCATTTTTCTGTGTCTGGCCTCATTAATTCTATTTTTTTTTCTGTTAAGTTCTTTCTGCCAACAGCTAAAGACATTGTCGTCACACCTGGCTTTTTGCTCTGTGTTCTCTCCTAGCCCTATTTCCCCAGCATAATGGTGGCTGCCTTGAGCCCTGTGCTCCAATGGGAAGACAAGACTCACTGTTGGTTCTTTGCCACAGAGCTATGCCTTTGGGCCTTTGACACTCAAAACCTCTGTAAATCTTATATTCGGGATTTAGAAAGAGGCAGATTTTCTAGGAGTTTGGACAGGCAGTCAGTGACAGAGTGCTTGCTTAGCCCCTGGATTTAATTGGCGATACTAGAAATAAATAAGACAAACAAGCTTTTCCTCTAGTCATACACTTCTGGACTCTTCTCATTTATACTTGGAAACCAATGGATTCTTGTCTGAACATCTCTTTTTCTCTCAGATTACTTTAATGCTATCCTGTTTGTTAATTGTATTACTAGTTTTTTTCCTTCCTAACTCTTCCGAAACCCATGCCCCCAGAGCTGAACTTGGTAGATCTTAGGTCTATCGTTCCAGGTACCGTAGTGGATGGCTTTATCAAATACTTTGCCTTGTTGTACTGGGTCTCCCTGCTGCCCACTGCCCTGTGAGTGCACACATGCCTTATAGGTAGCACCCCACCCAAGGCACCACCAACTGTACCAGTACACCTGCTGTTGTAATATGAAAACCCAAGTCATCAGAGGCACATCACTTTCAAAGCTTGCTTCTTGCTGACATATTTATACCTGGAGGCCGGTTGGTGATGATGGGATAGTGTGTTCACTCTATTTAGTTACTCAGCGGTTCAGGCTGACCAGAGAATCAGAACACGGTCTGTAGAGTTTCTAGAGCATCTACCCACTGCTAACCTGTAGATAAAGCAGTGAAAGGAATGGATAGCTATAAAGAGCATTTTATAGGCAAAGTCTGGAACTGGCCTATCTCACTTCTTCCACAACTTTATTGACCAAGAGCTAGGTCTGATCATGAGACTGTCTGTGCTTGCAAGGGAAGCTGGGAAATGTAGGTCTGTCATGTGTTTGACAGCAAAGGGGAGGGGCTGATAGGGAGTGGCCTATGAAGTCTCTGCTTTGGTGTCCACGGAGCAGGAATTCTTTTAAGGGCCTTTTAATTACAAGAGGTAGAAAGTTCTGTGATCTTCATCTTGTAGATGTGAAATTGGATCCATGGGAAGGAGCTGCCCAGGGTCACACAGCCAGCTGGGGGTGAGATGTTATTTGAGCCCAGGCTCCTCTGCCTAACACTGCCAACCTTATTCTCCATCCAGACTGAAACTTAGAGTACAGTTAAAAGCTAAATGTAAAATATAAATTATAGAAGAGGGTATAGATTTCAAGATTAAAGGTGAGAACTATGAGTAATGGGTTAAAAATCAACATAAAATAAGGAAAAATAACTCAGAAACAAACTTAAGAGAATGGCATACACATTATTCTGTGTGGTAAAACGTGGTAATTACAATACTAAGAGAAAATTAAAGCAGAATTTAGGAAAAAGAAGACATATTTACAAGATACATGTAGAGCTGGATGTGGTGGCTCACGCCTGTAATCCCAGCACTTGAGAGGCTGACACAGGAGGATCAATGTGAGTTCGAGACCATCCGGGGCTACCAAAGTGAGCTTAAGGCCAGCCTGAACTGTGCATCGAGACCCTGTCTCAAAAAGACAAAAAAAAAAAAAAAAAAAAGATACATGTAAAGTGGAAAAAAACCTATGGAAAAGTGGTAAAATAGTATAAAAGAATAAAAGTAAAATTTAAGCAAATTAACACATTATTGCAAAGGGCAAAGCAAACTCAGCACTCAATATTCAGTAAGACGCAATCTGTCTAAGGTTCAGCATAACTGAAAGAGAAATTTCTTCTATTTCAAATTTAAAAAGTAAAAATAAGCAAAATCCCTAAAACTTTAAATGAAACTAAAGCATAAAAATTTGCATTTTTAAATAATTTTATTTCTTTATTTATTTGTCTTTTTGAGACAGGGTCTCACTATGCAGTTCAGGCTGGCCTTGAGCTCACTTTTGTAGCCCAGGCTAGTCTCAAACTCCCACCGATCCTCCTGTCTCAGCCTCCCATGTGCTGGGATTACAGGTGTGTGCCACCATGCCTGGCTAAAAATTTGCATTTTAGAAGGCAAAACTAAATCTGAAACTAAAGCATTAAAAACTTAAGTGGATAGAAATAAAAGGAGTAGCGATGTAAATCTCACTCTAGGGTGTGCACATCTGAATCCATCCTCTGTGTGTAGAGGGGTTCTGGGGCTCTGGGCAGTGGGGGGACCTGAGCCCGTCACTGCTGGAGTGAACTGGTGCCAGTAGGACCGAGAGCAGAGAGCTGCTGGCCCTTCGTACTATTTGCATGGAATATCTTGCCCTGCCCTTGCTTTCAGGATACATGTGTGTTCATATCTAATGTAAGCCTCTTGTGGAGAGCATTTGGTGGGGTCCTGTTCTGTTGTAAGAAGCTTTGCTCTGACTCCCCTCCACCTTCTTCTCTCCCCTGCCTTGAATCTAGGGTCTTTGCACTGAGCTATATCCCTGTCCTTTATTTTTTATTTGGCATCAGGGTCTTGCTGAATTGCACAGGCTGGGCTGAAGCTTGTGTTCCTGTTCCTCCTTCCTCAACCTCCTGGAGTGAAGCACTACAGGCATGTGCCACCCTCGCCAGCTGAGGAAGCCTTTTATGAGCCACAATTCATGACTTACATCACTTCCACTCAGCCTATTACCTGTTCTGTCTGTATCACTTGCTCAACACATCCATGTATGTTCTTTGTTTGACAGATGTATTTATGTTTCACGTGTCATTTGCTCTTCCCAGATGCATCTGCAGTTCCATGGGGCTTTATGCCCCTGCATTCATTGCAGTACCTTGAGTGTAAAAGCTCAGTTTTCTGTTAAATCAGCAGCTCTCTCCCTGAATGAAGCCCACATACTGAGCTTAGTCTTAAGGGTTGGCCAGGAGAAGCATTGTACATACTAAATTAGACAGGCATAGCTAAGCTACTTAATTTTGTGAGCTTTAGTGTCCTTAATTTTAGGTTCGGGGACAGTTTATCATGCCTTCATGATGTGTATTAAGTCATACATTAATTATATAGATTTATATATTAAATATAATACATTTAATGTATTAATTTATATCACTATAGCCTAAGTAGAATAGTACTATTTCCATTCCCATTTTTCAGATGAGGAAACTGAGGCCCAAAGATAGTAAGTAACTTACCAAAGTTGCTCATTTCTTAAATTTTATTTTTTTTTTCTTGTTTCAGAACCTTTGTTTGTTTATTCACTCATTTTTATGGCCAACTCAGCCCGCCCCGAGGGCAGGGCTGGTGCAGCATGTGGTGCCGGGGATTGAACTGCCTGTGGTCCCTGAAGCTGTCCAAGCTTTCCCAAGCAGGCGCTTTAGGCCACTGAGCCATCCTGCCAGGCCCCAAAGTTGCTCATTTCATAATTGGGGAATTTAAGTTTGAACCTAGATCTCCTTGACTCCATTTATTATTATTATTATTATTATTATTATTATTATTTCTTTTTCTTTTTGAGACAGAGATTTCCCTATGCAGTTCAGGCTGGCTTTCAACTCACTTTGTAGCTCAGGCTGGCCTGGAACTTGCAGCAATTCTCTGTCCTCAGCTTCCTGAGTGCTGGGATTATGGACATGCACCACCACACCTGGCTGCTTATTATTATTTTGAAAACCCACAAGTCCCTTTTAATCTCTATCTTCATCGTGCCTGTGACCAGGTTACACTTTCACCCTCCTATCTTTGCCTAATCTAGCTGCAGGAGACAGATTCCAAAGAGGTCAACATTGGCACCCCAGGGCCTGAGGTTGTGTCATGCTGAAGGCCAGAAGGGAGCTGTGACTCAGCTAGGGATCTTGCAAGGCAGAGGCTGTCCTGGATTATCCAGGTGGGCCCAGTGTAATCACAACGGCCTGGAAGGGAGGGGGAGGCAGGAGCCAAGATCATAGAGTAATCTGAGGGTCTAGGCTGCTGGGTTGAAGATGGTGGAGGAGGCCAAGGAGTTCAAGCAGCTCTTAGAAGCTAGTTGGACATATGACTTCTTCTCTAGAGCCCTCAGTAGGGAGAATTATGTTCATCTCAATGGGATGCGCTATGGTCTCTGGCCCCCAGAACATCCATCACTGGGGTTGCTTTAACACACTGGATTCAAGGTGATTTGTTATGGCAGGAGTAGGACATTAGTGTTATGGTGCAGTTCTAAAATGACCCCCAGAAGTCTCATGTGTTTATAGGGTGATTTGGTCATGGGGTTGCTGCACTTGCCAGCGGATTCCTCACTGATGAACTCAGGAGCTAATGGTGCTCTTCAGAGGTGGAGTGGCTCACTGGGGATGTGACCGGAAAGGTGTATTTCCTCTCCCCTGCCTTCCTCACCATTGCTCTCGCCTCCTTTCTCCTGGCTATTCTCCCTTAGGGCCAGCTAACCTAGATGGCACCCACTAGAAACTGAGCCAAACCAACCTCCTCCTTTAAGCTGTGAGTGTTGTATATTTTGTCTCAGCAACAGGAAGGTTACTAATACAATGAGTGGAGCACGTCTCCTGTTTGCCTGACCCTCTTGATGGCTTGGGAGCCATTTCTCTGACATCCCTTCTCCTCCTTCACGTCACTCCCTCCTTGAGCCGCCTTGGTGGTCACATGCAGATCTACTTCTCCCCCTTGTCTCATCTGCAGTGCTGCTGCTTCCACTTATGGCCAGGCCAGGACTATCTTACTACCTTCTGGGTGTCATGGTCCGCAGAGAGGAAGAGTCATCTGCACACAGTCTCCAACGGGAGCAGCAGTGCAGACCAGGCACAAGCTTATTGTTCAGTGCCTGAGTCACAGGTTGTACTACTCAGGTTGAGGTCGATGTTCCCTACACCCTCTGAGCTTTTCCCGTTTTACTAGGGACTAGTGCAAAAGACATTGTGTCTTGTGGAATGCCTGCCGTCTTGTGTCTCATAGCTTCTGTCTCGAGAGGGAAGAAAAATGCACTCAATTAATCTCTCCTGGGAAAGATTTAAAGACCAGGCTAATCAGGCAAGACAGATGGAATTTGGAGAGAAAGATGGCAAATACTATAGCTAATCTGATTAAAGAGCCACAGAAATTTTTCAGTGGTGCATAAATAAAAAATGACAATCAATGTCAGCTATGAGATCTTCAGCAAATATCTGGGCTCATTATTTTACTTAGCACTTCATAGAACTGTTAGCTGCTGCAAGGACAGCTGGGAGAAGAGACAGACACAGTGGTGCCTGCCCATCCTTCGTCCTCTGTGCCCTGCTGCACACTCTTTGCAATCTTCTGTGCAGTTTTACTGGTCCTGTCATGGCTGCCTTCATGTCCAGAATCAATTAAAAACATTTACTTTACATGGTTATTTTGACCATAGAGAAGAGCCAGAAGTTGTACAGTGCCAGATCTGACGACTAAAGGGGATGAGGATGTGTTGTGATATTTTTATAGGCTGTTCTTTCCATTGGATTGGACTCAGCTTTCATATTTTTAATCACCCCTTGTAAATATATGAAAGAGGCCTTCTAGAACTGCTTTAGAAAGTGTCAGAAATGATGGGAGAAGTGTGTGTGAAATAAGAAGGAATATTTTGATGGGAATTGATGGCTGCCATGGATTGCCCACTGGTGGTCACCATGTCACACCCAGCTGAAGTGAACTTGCCTGGTTCTGGGTGTGGCAGGCCCACACAAAGGCTGTTGCTGGCAGCACTGGGAGGCTGAGACAGGAGGATCAGTGTGAATTCAAGATTAGCCTGAATTGCAAAACGAGCCCCGGTCTCAAAAAGA
>PVJA010021359.1:13138-35764 GCA_004027025.1 Myocastor coypus | reverse complement strand
TTCCAATTCTTTTATTGTTTAAATTTAACAATGGTTATATTACATATTTTCATCATCGGATCAGTTTAGATTAATACATATAGGTATATAAGATTGATCAAACAACTAAACATTAACCTTTCTAAATCCACATTACTTTTTTTTTTTCTTTTCCCCCTTTTTTTCTTTGAAAGTTGACATATTACATATTGTCCTCACACTCATTCTATAGAGTGCAGTGTGTGGGCATGACCCACCTCCCTATTAATGTTGCATAGAAAAAAGAAAGAAAGAAAGAAAAAAAAACCAGGAAAGAATATACTTCCGTTTGGACTAAGAGGAAGCAGATACATATACAATCAAAGGTTTTGCAATTGCAGTGTGCCACCAGTGAAGCTTGTGACGTTGGAGGCTATTGAATCTTAGCGTAAATATCATTGGGTGAATTTCATGTCATAAGGTTTGTTCTGAAAAATCATTTTAGCCAACAAATTCATTATGAAATATTTATGGAGAATCTATGTCTGTGCCAAGTACTTTAGTATTTATCGATACATAGATATGCTGTACTTTTACAGGTAACATTCTAGCAAGAAGAGACAAATAATAACATACAAATAAATAATAAAGTTGTAAGGCACACTAGGAGTGAAATGCAATGGGGAAAATGGAATTGTCAATGTAAGAGAGACAACATAGAAATGAAATAAGGATACAATTTTAAATAGTGTGATCAAGAGAGTCCCTATAGAATTATATTTTAGTAAAGACTACATGAGGAAAAAGGCACATCGATACATGGGAAACATCATGCCAGGTGACAATTGTCAGTGTAAAAACTAAGGTGAAAGACACAAGGAAGACATGTGTGTATAGCAGAGCATGAAAGGCAAATTAGTTAATGAGGTCAAAGAAATTATTGTGGATGGATCATACAGACCATTTGGAAGGATTACGGTTTATACATTAAGAGAAAAGTGGGCCATGGAAGGTTTTCAACAAAGAATCTACATGGCATGACACGTCTTTAAAAAGTTACTGCTGCTGCAGTTTGTTGACGACACACTAGGCAAAAGCAAGGAAGGAGAAAAAGCAAAGAGAAGGCTGTTCAAATTATCACAGGGAGAGATAGTGGACACTGGACTCAGTGACTGCCACTGGACAAATGAGAACAGGTTAAATTCTCCTATATGTATACTGAGGTAGACCCAGCAGGCTTTCTGGGAAACTGTGTATGACATTTAGGTAAAAGAATTGAGTGACACTCCTTTGTATAGCAGCTGCAATGATGCAGTTATCAGCTAACCTGACCATGGGAAATATTACAAATGGAATAGCTTAGTGTGAATGAACATTGAGACACCAAAGTAGACTTATTCAGTAGGAAGTAGCTAAGAGTGTAGGAAGTTTGCTGTAGGAAGTAGCCATGCTAATTTCGCTGATTCAAGTATAGAGCCTGGATTTGTTTGTTTGTTTGTTTCATTTGCTGTACTGTAGATTCTTTAACATCAGGTCCATGTTTTATTCATCTTTAATTTGTAGCCTTTAACATAGTGCTAGGAACACAATGTATAGCATATTATTTTTCTTTTACCTTAAAGATGCTAAATGAATGAATGAATGGACACACACTTTCATGAGGCCAATTCATGTATCTTCTAAATATTTTGAATATTTTCCTCTACTCAAAGGGAGAAGACCACTGCACTGCTTTTTACTTTTTAAGGTATGTAGGAAGCTCACAGTTTTAAGCAAGTATCATGGTAAAAGATTAGTGTGACCTTGACATTGTGTTGCCCTTACATGATTTTAGCTACATGAAACATGATAAATGTATTACCAGTCCTAGCTTTTGTGAGCTATTTGGCTGGCCCTATCATTTTTTATACTAACAACAGGTATACTTATTACTTATTTTTTTTTCAAATTTTGTGGGTTGTCTTTGCACTCTGTTGGTAATTTCTTTTGACATGCAAACTATTCTCAACAAAAGGAGGTCCCACTTGTTAATTCTTTCAAGTGTTACATGTGTCTTTTGATTTTTGTCCATAAACAGTTTGCCTGCCCCAATGTCTTCAAGATTTCCTCCTATTTAATCTTCCGGGAGATTTAGTATTTCTATTTTAATGTTTAGATCTTTAATCCATTTTGACTTTAGTTTAGTGCATGATGATAGACTTGGGTCAAGTTTTAGGTTTTGACACATGGAGAGCCAGTTTTTCCAGCACCATTAGTTAAGGAGGCTAGCTTTCTTCCAGTACACATGGTTAGCCCCTTTGCTGAAGATAAGGTGACTGAGTGTGTTTGTGCTTACTTCTGCATCTTCTAATCTGTTCCACTGATCCTCAAGTCTATTTTTTTCCTTACCATGCTGATTCTATCACTGTAGCTTTGTAGTATAATTTTAGGTCAGGATTTGTAATGCTTGCTGCCTTATCTTTGCTTCCCAGGATTGCCTTTGCTGTTTTAGGTCTTTTCTGTTTCCAAATAAATTTTAGGAGTGATTTCTCCATGTCTGTGAGGTATGTTGATGGTATTTCGATAGGGATTACATTAAATCTGTACAACCATTTTGGGAGTATGGACATCTTCACAATGTTGGTTCTTCCTAAACAGGAGCAGGGAATATCTTTACATTTTCTGAAATTCTCTATGATCTCTTTTTTCCAGAGCACTGTAGTTTTCATTGAGTAGATCTTTTACTTCTTTAGTTAGATAAATTCCTAAGTACTTCATTTTCCATGGTACTATTGTAAAAGATATTGTTGCCTTAATTTCTCTGTCAGTGTATTTGTTATCTGTGTGGAGGAATGCAATTGACTTTTGTGTGTTGACTTTGTATCCTGCTATTCTGCTGAATTTCCATATTAATTCTTGTAGCTTCTTGGTGGAGTATTACTGCACAGAAAAATGGGTAACACAATTCATGTAGGTGAATTTATTGATAAAACTGTTTTTCAGATATAAATGATAATGGAAAACAGGGAAATTGCTCCAGTAAGATCTCATCTTCCCCTCAAAATCTATATGACTCTTCATGTTTTAGAGGATTAAGTGAAAGTAATTTATTAAAATAGTCATTTAATCTTCTAAATAGGTAATGCATGTTCATAATTGCCCATATAAAATATTTTTGAAGAATTTTTCCCTTACCCAAGTATGGTGATGCAGACCTATAGCCCCTGCCACTCCAGAGGCTGAGGCAGGAAAATCCCAAATTCAAAGCCAGCCTTGGCAATTTAGTGAGACCTTGTCTCAAAATAAAAGCTGAGAAATAATTGGAAATATAGCTCAGTGCTAGGGTGCTTGAATAGATTATTTAAAATGTTACTTAAAATCATGACATATGAGCAAAAAGTTTGCTTTTCTAACTACATGTTCTATAGGCTCAGTTCCTATGTTTACATTTCTCACAGTAAATGTTTTACACATTTGTCAAGAATTCTCTAGAGTTTACAGGATTAAAATTTGTGTGATACTGATCTTTTCTATGACAGTACATGAAATATCTTTCATTTGCTAATATAAATTTTTGTGTTCTTTCATATTTCCTGCTTATTGATATGTTATTATTTTTATTATTATGGTGAAGAGGTTATTTTGGTTATACTTTTGATGAATAAAGCTATTGATTTCTATATATTAACTATGTACTACTTCATTGAATTGCTTTAATACTTACAGATTTTTCAATCGACTCTTGAATTTTCTGGATAGATGGCTATAATGTTTACATTATGACCATTTGTTTTTAAATATTTTACTTGCAGTAAAGTAGAATTTTCCCAATTGCATTAAATTCAACCTCAAGTACAATGTATTCATGGACATTCTTATCTTATTCCTGATAATGATTGTAATTATACAAATATATCTCCATTTAACATAATTCTAGATTTTGTACACAGTATATAGTTTCTCCAAAATTATATTATTAACTTTTTTTTATTTTTACAAAGGCATTACGTTCAATTTTAAAAACATCTGTTTAACATTTCAAGAAATGATTTTATTATTTTGCATTATGTTACATTCCAACACAGGTTTACAGAGGATTTGTAATATATCTTTAAATCATAGACCATTCTAAAGTGTATTTATTGCTCCATAATCTAGTGCAAGAAAGAAAATCTTTCAGTTCTAAAGCAAATATAATGATACCACAAATCTCAGAAAAGATATTACACACACATACAAGCATACAACATACATGTGCACAAGACTCACTCAGGAAAATGAACCCAAAAATGTCATATAGCAAATAATTCAGCAAGGGATAAAATACTAATTTATAACCGAATTATATTTATTCAGGAATGTCATAACTTACTAGAAAAATAATTACTAAAGTACTTCATATTAATTTATCTAAGGAGAAAAACTATCATCGTATACTAAATGATGCAATCATTGAAAAAATGATTTTTGCTAGGAAAACAGTCTACTTAACTTTTCGTTAATCTCATGGGATTTCAGTGAATATTATATTTCTATAAAACTGTTTCATCCAGGTTATCAAATGTTTGAATTAAATAAAATAATAACTGATATTTTAAATTTCCTTTACCTGTGCTTTTTTCCAATAATCATTACTTATTTTATACAGTTATCTCTTTCTTTTGCTCTTGATTAATCTGTCTATTCTATCTAAAGTGTCAGTTGTTCACTCTATTACTTGTAACTAATTTCCTTTTCCTACCTCACTAATAAGTGCTTTTAGTTTTACTAATTACTTTGTTCTATTTCCCGGTAGTCAATTTCATTGCTTAGATAAAAATTCATTCTGAGTAGTGTCCTAGATAATTCTTATACATTATTACACATTTTAAGTGTTATACAACGTTGGTGTATATTTCTTTCTTGTAGTACAAAGAGAAGTTAATTTTATCCATAAAGTAAAATTATTTTATTTTCTGAATTTTGTTGTTCTTGTGATTCCTTTTTATTGCATTTGAGAAATTAATGTTTCCAATTTTTAAAACGTATTGAGATTATCTTTGTAGCCTAGAATATAGTTCATAGCTTCCTGTCATTGAAACACAAGACGCACAATTCTTAAAAGGAAACATTTGTTTTAGCTTTGATTCTCAATGTTTCAGTGCATGGTTGGCTTTCCCCAATGCTAAGTAGCATGATAGAGGGGCATCACAGAGGAAAAACAGCTCATGGCACAGCAGGCAGGAAGCATGGCCAAGGATCTAAGGAGGAAGGAGAAAGACAGCTCCTTTCAGGCCATGTACCCAATGAATTGCCTACTTTGACAGAGCTTACCTCCAAACATCAAATTTAGCTATGAGCTCCTCAGTGGAGGAATCCACTGATGAATATTGCACCCCTATGATCGTGTTACCCCACTTATGAGCACTTGAACCATTGGGGAATTCGTGTAAACATAAACCATAAGATTAGGTTATTTTTGTGATGATTCCACAGGTTCTTGCAAAGAAAACATAACCTTCCTTGACAGCATTCAGAAGATATCAGTGACATGTTCCTCAATAATTATATTATTTAGGTCTTGGTCTCCTACATACTGCTTTAGTCTCACTTCACATAGCACTTCTGATATATTTTTTTAAAACCTCATACACTGTAAGTTCAAATGAACTCTTTTCCTTTCTGCTTTTAATACCTGTACTTCTGCTATTTTAAGAATTATTGTACTGTATTATAGCTGTCATTTAGACTGCCCATACATTCAAGCTTTTTTACTATGTGTATGTTTCATATAGTGTAACATAATCAGGGAATCATTTAGCATATAAAATGAACTCAGAATTGGACCGGCCAGATAGCTCACTGTACTAAGGCACCTGCTTAGGTAGATCACAGTGTCTACAGTTCGATTCCCAGCATGATGTGACAATCCCGCCCCCCCTGGGGGTGACTGAGAGGCTATTGAGATTGGGCATAGTGGCATGCACTTGTAATCCCAGCACTTAGGAGGCAGAGGCAGGAGGATTGGTGTGAGTTCAAGACAAGCCTGGGCCACAACAGCGAGCTCAAGTTCAGCCTCAACTGCATAGCAAGATGCTGTCCCAAAAAGACCAAAAAAAAAAAAAAAAAAAAGAAAGAAAGAAAGAATAAGGGTAGACAATAGATTGAGTGGTTATTTCAAGGGGACAGGCTTACAAATGAGTCCTGTAATGCCCAACCAGAAACTGGCAGGCTACCATATTGGTATTCATATTTGGGTCAGTGGTACACGACTAACCTAAGTGCAATATGAAAACTTTAAAGTAACCATTGTTTATCACAGGTTATTTTTCTACTTTTCTTACTAATATCTTACAGTATCTTGATATTACTAATCTTACATTTCTGTTCTACTTTCAACATCCAGAAACTCTCAGTATTACTTTTTCTGAAATGAAATTCTAGCCAATTAGGCTAATCTCAGCTCAGTACTGATTTTATTAAAGTAACTTGCAATGAGTTGTGACTAGCTCCATATACTTAATTTCTGGGGACATATGTGCATCCTTAAATGGGATACTGCTAATCTAAATGAATCTTCTGAATGAATGAAACAAGATGAATCTCTGTCTATATACCTAATTATGTTTTGGGAATGCATAGAACCAATTTATAGTAAGCATCCATATTCAATATTGTCTATTCCTTTCTCTTCCCTTATCTGAAAAAAATGGTAATATTGTATTAGCTGATGTAGTGAAGACAAGCAAGGCAAATGTTGATCTCATAATACACCCTCGCATGCAAGCAAGAATAAACAAATAAAAGATATTTCAAATGGTAAACTGGAATAAATATATTTTATCACAGTACAAATAAAACAACAGTTTTAGAGGCCTAATGTTGCCCTTAACTGGTTCTTTGATGCTGAGAAACTCTGGACCTCAGTATTTGCATAACTATACCATGTAGATACTAATGTCATGCTAACTGCTCATGGTGTTTCATAATGTTAGAGAAAATTATACAAAGTTAGTATTTTCATTATGTTACTTGTTAATTGTACACCTTCAATGCCAACTCAACAGACTTTCATGGCAAAGATCAAATTTAATGATGAAGTTTGAATCATGAGTATATATCTAATGACATTTCAGAAAACATAAAATGGAACTTATACTGAGTATATCTAAAATTCCAGAGGAATAATTTCGCCCAGTTTCTGAAAACGAATAGTTTGGGATTAGAAGGTGCAGTTCAGCTGTTTGAGGCCAAAGTGTAATTTTAAGAATATTTGAAAGAACTGATTTCAAGACACAACAGTTGATCCAATTCTCTTAAGTGCCTTTTAGGAAGAAGTCACATGAGACTGGTTCTCACACTTAACTTTAATGAACAACTTAAATTAAATGAAACTATTAATTAATCTAATTTGCAGTGTTCCGGGCATTAACTCTAATGGTATCATAGAGGCATAAGAGGTCCACCACAATGATGAGAATCAGCCCCTCAACAGTTAGCCAGCCAAATACTAAGTGCTACATGTTATTTTATGTAAATCTAAAACCTTGTGGCAAACCTAATGGTCTCCATTATTATCCTATTTTTTAAGTGAGAAAACAGGGATTCATATTCTCAAGTATGTTTCCCAATTTGCACAGCTAAGAACCAAGCAGAATATGTGCTTATAAATTTTACCACCACTCCAGCCCAGCAAGAATAGAATACAAGGTTATCATTCATTGTCTTGTCTTTCTTTATCTCTACGAAATGGGTTACTCAGGGTCAGGAGCCAAATTTTCTTTCCTGTGCCTCTCAGCATCTCACATACGAGGAGCAGTCTGCAGTGACTTGTTTCTTGACCCTGAAAACACACAATCCATTTTGGGAGCCTGAATTTGTGTTTGCTGTAGCAATACAAATTGAGATAAGAATTTACTTCAGTGATCTTGCAATGAACTTTATTGTATAATGGAATATTTTATACTGCAAATTACTGTTTTATGTTCTATGTTAAAAATTTACATTAAAATTTAGAGTCCAGACTATGTTGGGAATTAGGACGGTGGAATTACAATATATGATTAGAGAATGAATTCATAACTTTCTTTCTGTAAATAGCTAGGAAGTAAATATTTTATGTAAGAATTATTGGAACCTGATTTAGAAGACTTACTATAATACACTATGAAAATTAACTCTGAATTGTTCTTTTAGTGTAATGTGCTTAACTTCTTATTGGCTCACATTAGTGATACAAAAATGAGATCCTTTATGCTCTGTTGGTACATGCACATAACATACTTTCGTTATTTTTATCCGCTTTCTTCCCTCTCATATCCTTTTCCACATCTACAAAAGTCTTCAAGTTTCCTGTCATTGGCTAAAAATTTATTTATTTTCTAATTTACTTTTACATTGCTTGGACAGGAGAAAACATTAATTTTCTTTCTTTCTTTCTTTCTTTTTTGCAGGACAGGGGTTCAGACTCATAACTGTGAACTTGACAGGCAGGCATTTGTGCCACGGAGCTATCTCCCTGGTCCCTGACATAATTAATTTTCTGAGACTAGTTTGTTTTGTTGGTCTCTAGTTCTATACATTTCCTGAAAAGGACATTATTTCCTTCCTTATGGCTGAATAATATTCCTTTATATAATATAGAACACATTTCCTTTATCCACCCATCTGTTGATGGTTATCTAGCCTATTTCCGTAGTTTACCTGTTGTGAAGAGCACCACTGTAATCATGGGTATGCCTGTATTAGATTAAATTTCTGCTTATGCTCTTCTGGAAATGTACCAAGAGGTACCATAGCAGGATCAGACAGAGTACATCTCTTTTCAGTGTTTCCAGGGATCTCCATAGAGATTGCCATAGTAATTCTGCTACTTTACATTCTCATCAAAAGTATAAAAAAGGTTTCTTTTTCCCCACATCCTTGCCAAATTCATTGATTTTTGCATTATTTTTTTTCTCCTGTATTAGAGGCACAGTCTACAGGGTCTACAGGGTCTCATTATGTAGATTAGACGCCTATTGATTCCCCTGTTTTCAGCTTCCAAAGCACTGGGATTACAGGTGTGCACCACCACACCCAGTCTCAATTGGCCCCTGCACCTATCTAAGCAGACACTTTAGTATACTGAGCTATCTGGCCAGTCCAAGTATAGTTAATCCTATTCTTAGAACATTATTTTCCACCCCAGAAAGTATGTTTGCTGCAGAAAACATACACATGGTTCCTGCTATTTGATCCAATCTGCCAGTCTGTGTCTTTTAATGGGAGAATTAAAACCTTTTAAAAGTATGTATTAATTTCTCACTTTTATGTTTTACTACTGTTTCACTTATTCTTAATTTTTATTCATTCATCCGTTCTCCCATGATTTTCTTTTCCTTCGGTCCCATGTTTGTGATTGTCATCTTCTCTGTTTGATTCCCTTCAATACTTTCAATGCTGGCTTAGTGGTCATGAAATTCTTTTGTTCATAATTATCTTTGAAGGTCTTTATCTGCTTTTTGATTTTGAAAAATAGCCTGATGCGACATAATAATACAGTTTGGCTGTATTTTTTTTCGGGGCTTGAAATGCATCATTCAAAGCCCTCTGGCCTTTAAGATTTCTGAGAAATATGCTTATGACTTTCTTATTGTAAGAGACTTGTTTCTGTACAGCTGGTTTTTTTTTTGTTGTTGTTGTTGTTGTTTTGTTTTGTTTTGTTTTTGTTTTTTGTGGGACCGAGGTTCGACCTCACAACCTTACACTTGTCAGGCAGTCACTTGTTCCATGAAGTTATCTCTGCAGCCTCTCTGTCGAGATGTCTTTAATATCATTTCTTTGATCTTAGATTTTGAAAGTTTTATTATTATTTATCATGGAGAGGTCCCTTTTTGTGGTGTTTCTAAATGATTCCAATACTTGAATATCCACCCCTCTTCCCAGATTTGGAAAAATTTCTGCTATCATTTCAGTGCCTAGATTTTCTATATCATTAGCCTACACTTCTTCAGCCTTCTCAATTTTGATGAGTCGTAAATGTGTTCTTTAAGTATTGTCCAAGTTTGTCTTTTTGAGACAGGGTCTCGCTATGCAGTGGAGGCTGGTCCTGCGCTCACTTTTGTAGCCCAGGCTGGTCTCGAACTCGCACCAATCCTCCTGCCTCAGCCTCCCAACTGCTGGGATTACAGGCGTTGTCCAAGTGTTCTTGATTATTTTATTTTTTCTTATTTTTTCATAATTAATATCTAAGTGTGCTGGTACTATCACATTGTCTTCAAACCTCATACTGTTCTTTCTGATTAGTTTTGTCTACTACTGAGACTTTCAACTGCATTTTTGTTTGACTAATTTTGGATTTCATTTCCGTGATTTGTTTGTTTCTTTTTCAGAAACTCTTTTACTGAAGGCATGGCTTATAAACTGTACTATCTTCTTTAGTTAATACCGCTGTTTATTTATATCATCATTGAGCTCATTCATTTTAATAATTCATGCAATTGGCTGCACATTTGTGTTATTTGATTTCATTGTCTTTGTGTCAAGCTTTAAAGATCTAGGCTGAAACTTGGGTTCTTTCAGTAAATCGCAGAGTCTATAACAAGTATTTTGGGTACAGATAGTTTTGCTTAGGTAGTTATCTCCAGAAGGACAAGAGCAAGTGTGGAGTATAAATAAGGAAAGTAGAACAGCAAACTAAGTGTACTATGGAATTGGTTGCTATGGAAATCAACTGGAATCCAATACTTCTGGGGAATCCTCTAAAAACTGTAGAATTCTTTTCAGACCTTTCCTACTGAGTAACAGGAAATCTGGGGTGTTTATCTACCTAACTCCATCTCTGCATCATTGGCAGCTGCTAGTGGAAGTTTTCTAAGATTCCTTGAATATGTATTGAGAAAGTTGCTAAGCTACTAAAGAAATCTCTTTGGTAGAAAAACAGATTCAGTTGCATAAAGTAAATTACTAATCTCTTACATAATTGCCCACTTATTCTTAATGTAAACTCAGTGTACTTACACATGTGGCTCCTTTTATCATTAATATCATTTATTTCTACACAAGGAACTCATCATTTAGGTAAGTACTGCCTGCCAAACAGATTCTCAATTAATAAACATTGTACAACGCGAAAAATGATAACAGTGCAGAGTAGAGAGCTTCAAGGCACTCACAGCTCAGATACCTTGAAATTGGGATTCCATAAAACTATTGACTTTGTTTTCTCTCTCATCATTTTTTCTTGCCCTGAATTATAGAATTTTTAAAAGATAATTTTTAATGATAAATATCATTATGATAGTTTCACAACACATTAGTAGCACATTTACAATAATTAACACATTGCATATTGTCCTCATAATAGTAATACAGAGCACAGGGTGTGGACATGTTACATTTTCTAATTGATATTGGTAAGGAAAGAAAAAAAATTCTTCCCTTTGAACTTAGAGGAAGTAGATATATACGTAGTCCAGTGGTCCATAGTTGCAGTGGGTTACCCGTGAAATTGGCAATGTTGGAGGCTGTTTATTTAAGCCTCTTACAGTTCATCATACTAATCTAGCTCTGTGTTTCATGCCTCACAATTAAGCTTTACTGCTGGGTGATTAAGGGCAAGTTAAAGCAAGACCTGTGTAACAAAACATTCATCTTTTGTATCTTCCAAGGTCAGATCCCCTCAGGATTAACTTTGGAACCATGTACAGTGCTTTGTAGAACTGTTGTCAGTGTCAGCCTTCGGGATTAAAATAACAGAATCCTTATAATTCATCTGGCCAGCCCTTTTATATGCCAGCGGAGGAGCCTAGGTTCAAAACTGTGAAATGATGAACACAGGTTTGCAAAGCCCACTAGTGGCAAAGCCAACACCCACATCCCTGGTATCTGTTCACTGCTGCCACCATCACAGCCTGCTGCCTCCTCTTGGTTCATGTAATCCTACAAGATTGATTCTTACCTGGAGACTGAAATTGATCTAAACTCTCTAAAGTAGATATATGCAGCTGATAAATTAGAAGCTGATGTGCTCAATAAACCAATCCAAAATCTCACAACACTTAGAATTTCCCTTTCAAGCATTCTGTATACTTCCCTCATGGAAAATAATGACTCATTTCCTTAAAAAGTTAGCATATTTATATATGCCTTTTTATTTAAAAGGCTATAGGATTTCCTTTTGATTAGTAACAGACTTCTGCAGGTTAGTATCTATTGAAGATAAGTATCTAGTTATTAGGTAGTGCTTTATGCTTCTCATTTTTTGGTAAGGAGGAAGGCACTGAAGTGATTTGCATCAAAACAATGCTGTTACAAGAACTGCACACAGTGACGTGTGATTTTTTATATTTTATACTAAAAAGGTAAGATCACCAGACCAATCAGAGACTTTCACAACACATCAGTTTCTAATCTCTGGTTGACCTGTGGCTCCATTTCTTCTCCTTCCATGGAACCTGGAGCATAACGGGGACCTGGAATTTTTCACTTTCAGCTTCTGTTCATTGTTCTTTCTCTCTCTCTTTTAAATAATCTATTTTACACCTATTGTACCACACAGCATGTTTCAAATACTGACATTTAACTCCCTAATAAGGTAAAGCAAAGGCAAAAAAACCTTATCTTATTAGAAACAAAGATACACAATCACTTATAGTCTTCAAACATTATTGCACTTTTAACTTCCATTTCACAAAACAGTCATGAATCAGTAGATTAGTTGATAAATAACATCTTTCAGCAGATGAACTGTCCTAAATTGTTTATTGGGTTATGAATTTTACAAACAGCACTTACATTATTAGTGGTAACTGTAGAGATGGAGAGTATTGCGCCTTCTCCGAGCCTCACAGCAAGAACCACAAAAAGTGTGGTGGAATTTGTGGCCCTTTCCAAGGATGTGAGTGCCCACGTATCTCCCTGTGCTTGTGGACTGGTTTTGTGATCCACTGAGTGTCAGAATTTATTCTAATGGCTTTGTGGAATGGATCATCAAGGATAACCTCAAAGAATCTGCATGTAGAATCTTCGCCAACACAATAAGAATTTAGCTCTCTCAGAGCCCCACAGTAGCATCCAGCTTGCTCTTCAGCAACAAAGTGAAGGCTTCGTGCAAACTTCAGCTGGTTATTGCCATGATGGACAGGCTTGCCCTAAGTCATTCCTTAGGAACTGGATGTTTACAGCCACCGCGGCGCACGCGAGTCCTATATATGACATACCCTGGTTTGTCCTTGTATCCCAGTCTTTGAGTTTTGTCTGGCTGGGTGGGGCAAGGAGCCCTGTGGAATGCCAAGTGCTGGCGGTACTGCCAGCAGCGGACCTGCAGCAGAAAGCGCATCACATTGGAATGCTTCTGCCTCCACAGCTCCTCGATGTACTTGTATGCAACCATCTTGGCTTACCTGAAGGCTACTGCGAGACGAAAAGAAAGAAGCCTTTTCTTTAGCTTCATTTTGGATAGCATAAAACAGTAGGCAGCTGAGTAGCTCTAAGGGCTATAGGCTGGAACACCTAAGCTTGAGTACTCAGAGTTTCCCATGCCAAGAATGTAAACTTTGTATCAAGTTGACTCCCATGGAGACTTCTTTCCTGACCTGCATCCTTTAGTATGACTTCACATTATAGTACAGGGCTGACTCTACACTAGGCAACAGGCAAGAAGCTAGATATCTAAAGGTTCTCAGGTACCACTGTCTTCACCATTTTATTTAAATTAATATTGCATGCCATATTTTCTCCTGTGAAACACTCTTTGGTCTTTCCTCGAAGGCATTCTTGTTCTCATCTCCATTTTGTGGCATCTTGGCGGTAAAAGTGTTGAAGCACATTGTGTGGATACTCAACACAGGAAGGAAGTGCTTTGCTCCCCATAGCTATCACAGATTCTAGACGTTCTTGGGGAAACAGTTTCTTTATCATTGTACAGTGAACTGAAATTCTACCACTGTTTCTATTTTGTAACCCAGAGTCATCCATTCCATACATAAGCAAGCTATTAGTCATCTCAGAAGTCACTATTCATCAGAAGTACACTATCAGTGATTTTCCTGAAATGAATATCTTGCAACATTCACTCCAAACAGACCCATGAACTCACTCTCATCAGGTCTTGAGATTCGTAGATGGATGTGTGAGATGCTCTCCTCTTTTTTCTATATTTGAATCTGGATAGAGGAGGGCTGTATTTTTTGGAAAATTAGACTATATTTTATTTTTTATTTTCATGTAATACAAGTAGATATTAATAAAATATTAAAGACATGCTTCTTTTAAACATAAAAGAAAATTCGATAACAAGATAAAATAGAAAATTTGTTCTCCTCATCTCATTTTAGGAAGCATATCTGACTTGGAAGTCATAAACGAACATGCTCGGTTCATGGATAGGAGACTTCTCAATTTCACTATGTACTTCTTCCCATGAAATCCGCTTTCATAGATTATAGGATGGCAATGAGAAAACATTTGTATTAGCACCCTAAACCCTACCCACAATCTTAAAGGCTTTTCCTTTAAGAAAGCCTTTAGAACCATACTAAGTTACTTTTATCCAGTTTCTCTTTACTTGCTCCTTCTTTGCTCACAAGTATGAAATTTGAAGCTGGGCTGGGGTGGTTTAGGAGAGCAAAGAAATGGAAACATCACACAAAGAAACATCACACAAAGAAGTGAGCCAAAAATTGCTTGTTGAGAGAGCAAATAAAGAAGGCTGTGCTTATCTGCCATCTTTCAACATTTATCATTACAGTACCTCCAGTGATACTCTTTGCCTATCTACCCATCCCACTACATGGACTCTCTTATCTCTTGTGTCAAATGTTGTCATCTGGTGAAAGCACTTCCAGGGAACAATTTCCCTGATTCAACCCTAGAGAAGTTAGGCTTCTCATGGATCATTTAAACCAAAGAAAAATGAAATAGCAGAGTTTGAAGCCAAGGCATATAAAACATATTACATGTGGACTTCAGCTCAATCAGCCCCGGGGAGGGGCTGGTGCAGCATGTGGTGCTGGGGATCGAACCATGGTCCTTGCACTAGCCTAAGCTTGCCTAAGCAGGCACTTTAGATCGCTGAGCTATCTCACCAGCCCAATTTTTTTCTGTAAGATTTTGATAATGTTAATCAATAAACTCGTCTTTCTAATCCTTGTTATGGAGATAATCCATGGAGTTTTGTGTTGTAACAGTTTTGTTGATGACGGTGACTGCAGTGGGTTTTTTTGGTTTCATTTCTATGGCAGAATATCTCATCCCTCGTCACATACAAGGCGGATCACTGCAGTGAGATTCCACTTTATGTGAATTTAGGTTATGTAAACTTAAAATAGGGCAATATAAAAATACTAATAAGGTCTTAATGCATGCAAAGAGCATGAAATACGACAAAGTCTGCTTTACACTTATTCTTCTGGGGAAATTTTCCTTGAATTATGCAAGTTTTGAATTATGTAGTGTCTTCATGAGCTCATCTCTTGCAAACCAATGTGACTGAGCAGCTACAGTCTGCCAAGTAAATATTACAATTTACATAAAATGTCATATTCAATTCTTCAATGATGCCACAGGACTGCAACCCTTGTCCAGAGATGTTTTTATTTGCATTCTCTTTCTCTCTCTCTCTATCATTGTCCTCCCTCTCTTTCTCTCCCTCCCTCCTTCTTAAACACATGTGCATGCCTAGGTTGACTAGGCAAACATGTGTTATGTGGAGCATAATCTCATCATTCCCTTAAAGCTTTAGTGCTGACATACTTTCTGATATTTCCTAGTACTGGGATAATTCAGTTGACTCTTTTCTTCAGAAGGGTTGTTTCATTAGTAATGGACAATTTGTTATTGACTTCCGCCCATTTCTCATCCCTACCTTATTAGAGAGGAAATATACATTACTTATTTTATCCCTGAAGGTACAATCACAAGAATCAGATTATGACAGGAATCAGTGTTCTTTTGAGGTAAAAATGTAATGAAATTTGGCAAACACAAGCACAGGGAAAATATACCCTTAGGCCTATTGCTTTCTCTTTATCTAGATGCAATCGCCTCCTTTAATTGACTCCATTAGATACCTATATTTGCAACAGGCTGAGATTTCAAGGAACATTTTTTGGGGGGTGTCTTTTTATAAAAAATGTAGTTAGTACAGGGTCTATAGCAGTGGTTCTCAACCTTTCTAAGGCCGTGAGCCTGCAATACAGTTCCTAATGTTGCTGTGATCCCAAACCAAAAAATAGTTTTGGTGGCCACATCAAAACTGTAATTTTGCCACAGTTATGACTCAGAATGGAAGGCGACCCCTGTGTTTTGGTTGTTTGAACCCCACCAGGGTCGCAACCCACAGGTTGAGAACAGCTGGTCTATAGCATCTTCCTACATCGACCAGACTCATAGTGATCCTCCTGTTTTCAGCCTTCCAAGTGTTGGGATTACAGGTGCATGTGTCACCACAGCAAGTCTCAGTCCCTTTTTCAATAGGTCCCCCCTGGGAGGAGGATTGCATGGTATGCTAGGGACCGAACCCTGGTCCCTGCACCCTCCTAAGTAGGTGCTTTAGTCTGCTGAGCTATCTGGCCAGCCAGAGCATTTCTAAGAATCAGTTCCACCTGGTGTTTCCCGTGTATTCTAGGGTTGAGAGTTTTACTCTTTTGCTCATCTCTCAAAACTCACATCGAGTTTGTGTTTTGTCGACCTACTTTGAATGGTTTTCTGATTACTATGATGGAGAGAAACTTACTCATCTTTAGGGATAATATCAGATAACCAAGTTGGTGTACCACTCAATGATGAACAAACAAATATAACTGGTTGGTTCCCGCACGTTGGGAGTCTGCCACCCAATGGCAATTTCTGCAAACTACACCTTTGTAACAGAGTATATTCAACTACTTTGCCCCAAACCCTAAGAACGTCAGACTAAGGACTAAACAGGATGAGGGTGGTAATGCAAGGACTGGCTAGCTGGTGAGTGCTGCCTTCATCTTTCTTCTCCAGGGAAATATGACTTTCCCCTTACCAAACAGCAAGTGTGAACTCTTCAATTAAGCAATAAAAAGGCAACTTGGGAATGAAAATATAAAGATAAAAGTGTGCAATATTATGAATCTTTTTAATTTGAATATCTATACTTTTCTCATGATACAATGACTGAATGTGATAGGAAAATAAAACAGGAAAAGTAAACAGAATTCTCATTTCTACATTGGTTCATTAGTAGAAAAATTTAGACACGCATAAAATAATTTTCTTCTCATAAGAGGGGGATTGTGAGGGTGGCTTTATATTTCATAGCATCCACAAAAGACAAGTTGATTAGAGTACCAAAGCCTTCTATTCTGTGTAATGGGAGGATATCTCAGGCTGTTTTTATCTATCTCAGGTAGTCTTTATTTCAGCAACTTAATAATCAAAGGTAATTAAGAATTGTATATTTCTAAATTAGATGAAATAAAACTGTACAGTGACAGACAGAGAACCTTCCATTCTCATTTAGCAATGATCCATAGGAATGGCTAGAGAATAAACAGTAACTCAAGGAAGAGAGTGGGAATAGTCATTGTACTTAAAACAAAGACAACTGAGAAAGTGAGATTGTCCTATAAATTCCATTTTGTCCCTGTTCTTCTAAAAAGCTCTTGGTTGATCATAGTCATTTGTGTATTTTCTTTATGGAGATCTTGCACATGTTCATAAGCAGGTCCTCCTTTCTCTGCTGCTAGGGAGTGCCGCATCTACTTGAAGGTCACCCTAATGGCTGGAAATATCAATATATTCAAGTTTGTACATTGTTACATGTAAGTCATTACTCAAGGAACAAAGATGCCAAATCTGTAAAGAAATTCCAGTATTTGTTTTGCAATTATGATCTATTTTTTTCTCTGGGGATAAATATGAGGCAAAAAGAGGCTCAACCCATGAGTACCTGGCTTTATATTACAGAAAAACACTGCAATGTCTGAAGACAAACAAAATAAATTGTAGGGGTAAAATAAATCCAGGTTTGACTTTTTCATTTGAAAAGTTAGGATATAGTTAAGAAAAACATTTGTCTCAAAAAAATTTGCCAAAACTTTTCACAAATACTAAGTATTATAATGAACATAAATTGAAAATAGCTCTAAAATATCAACACAATGCCAAAACAATGAAGCAATTAACTGAATTCCATCACTGAACTGATCTGTTCAAACAACAGATAATTGTTTATCTAGTGCCATGAAAACTTAAACCACTTAATTAGGCCTACTTTTCTGTACATTTGTAAAGTTACACAAGTATTATGTACTCTTTTCCTTAGTGAAATTAAATCAAGACAGATCTGGATATCATCAGCTATCAGCTCAAAAATAACAACTTTAAGATAATTTGGGGTGTGCATGGTCCTAGATATCAAACCTAGAGTCATCCTACCATTGAACTACAATTCTGACCCTGAGAACAACTGAGATAGGGTCTTGCCAAATTGCCCAGGAAGGACTTGATCTCTCAGTTCCCCCTCCCTTTGTCTCCTTCAATATTGTAATTCTAATCATGCAGCATTGTGCCCAGCTCATTATTTTTTACTTTCAGTTAGTTTCTGTAGCTAATCTTTCATACAAAACAGTGATTATGGAAGGAATTTGAATTTATGTCTTACTCAGTAAATGTGTTAATTTTATATAAACTTATGGGGGACTAAAATGACAAAGACTGGTCTCTAATGATTTGAATACTGGCTCATTATCCTTAAAATATCCTATATTTCATTTGAGTAGGAAAAACACATACATATGCAGTGAATACTACACTGGAATATCCTAAGTACAAGTTCATTACAAATTCTCAATGTATTGAGATTAAGGCAGTGCAGAAAAAGCAGAGAAAGCATCATGGAGGTGGAGGAATTTGCATTACTCCTTAAGGATCTATTTGGCAATGAAGAGGTAACAAAAAAAAGGTAATGGATTTGTATGCTGGGAAAAGACTGCAGGCTAGGATTTTTCAGTCTTATAACTCTATTAATATTTTGGACTAGATAATTGTTTTTTATGAGAGCCTGTGTTGTGATTTTGGGAGGTAATTTAGCATCATTGTTGGTTTCTACAGCTAGAAAAAGTAGTAAATCCCCAATTCCCAGTCAGGACACAAAAACATCATCAGATATTGATGAATGTCTTTAAATAACATCAACACTGCTTGAGAACTTCTGCACTAGACATAGATACCTGAGTTTGGCTTTTTCATTTTGTATAAGTATACCAGAGATTTACAACCTCAGAATTGTTGATGTTTGTCTTGGGCTGGATAACTGTGATAAAGGCAGTCTTGCATGTTGTAATATGTTTAGCAGCACTCCTGACTTCCATCTACTAGACTCCAGTAGCAGCTACCCTTGGTTCTGACAAGCAAAATTATCACAAGGCATTTGTCAGATGCCCCTTGGGGTGCAAAATCACTCTTACCATTTGTGAACCATTACTATATACAACCAATACTATATACTATATACAATGAGTCATCATTGGCAATGAACTTGGCTTCCTCAGAGGCAAGAAGAATTGCTCAAAGTAAAAAGTTTATGTTAGGAAAAAGTGAACTAAGATGGAATAACTGGGACAGATACATGCTGAGCAAGATCTTGAATACCAGAACCAAAATAGGCAGCCAGAGTAATTCTTAAGCATATGTATTTCAAAATGAAGATGGTGTTTTCAATTTAGTCTCACAGAAGCAATAGGACTAATTGCCAGCAGGAGTAATTGAATGTGGAGGGACCAGTTAAGAAGTTTTTATAATAGTCAGGTCTAAATGTTAATTACTGGGATTGCAATGACATCTTCAGAATGGAGAGAAGAGAGTAAATCCTGATGTGTTATGCAGAAAGAAATCTTGAGTGTGTTTATCAGTCTGACCAATAGAGATGAAGGTAAGTTAAGAACCACCAGTAAAACCAGGGTTGTTAATGATACGAACATTTCTAATAGAAAGATAAAGAAGGAAGGGATATTCAATGAGCTTTATTTTGCAAATATTAACTATAGTCGTTTTAGAATTAGCACAGGCGTGACTGAGAGGTCAGAGCTGAGGAGTTCTGGAAACAGAAAACCCAGAAATCTCTGCAGATTAATACAATAAAACCTTTTCTCATTAACATTACATGAAACTTTGTAGTGGGTAGCCCTAAGTCCTTTAGGGATCCAAACTTTTTTGAAAAATGTATGGCATTGCCATAATGACACCTAAGATAGCTGTCAATATGGTTAAATCTGAGGACTTCATGAAAGATTTTAGAGATCCTAAAGTAGGTCATGCAACTATTGTCATATTTCATTGGGAATTCAGTTGAACTGGAAAATCTAGTTTTACTCGTAGAGAAAAAGATGTTGATAAGAATTTGACCAATCTCTTTTAGAGGACACATTCATACCACCCACACACATCTTACTTGCCCCCTGAACATACACAGGCATATGAAGACAGCTACAAGACTGCACAAATTCATTGAGAAATTGAAGGTAGAGTGAAAATTATGGAAGAAAGGATTCAAGGAGCACCATAAAAGAGAGAGATTCCACAAAGGACTCCAACATGTTGTTAAGAAAGCGTAGAAGAAAAGCAGCCTTGTGCAGAAGTGAAAAGTGTCAAAAAAAGAGAAACAGTTTGTCATAAGAAGGGAAGGCTTTCAAAGCCTCTTCCTTGTCTCTTCTACATGTCTATCCTTACCATGCAAACCCTAAGTCCCTCACGTTTGAAAGTCACTCAGCTGGTAATAATTCCCAAACGCCACAGTACTCTGTCCCATCTTCCTGGTTTTGACTTTACAGCTGCTTCTATCTATCAAAATCCTGGCTTTGCTCAAGTCCCAAATCAGATGTCATATCATCCAGGAATAAAAATTCTCTGATTGATCCATCAGTATCAGTCTCTCCATGTTCAATCGGCTTTTTAGTCCTGTTTACCTTGGAATCTGAAACCATACACCTTGCACCAGTTATATATTCATATGACTCTTCGTTAAAGAATTATGGCTTTCTTAAGCATTGATACAGGGCCACTGTTACATACCACCCCAGAACAAATCAGACAACATAGTCTAGGTTTCAGGGAAACATATATTTTCTGAAAGGACCACACATTAAAATCCATTGGATTTTTGTCACAAGTTTTCAAGTGTGCCATTTTAGTGCAAAAATAGAAATACTCAATATGTAAATAAGTGCATATAGCTGTGAAAAGTGTCAAGAAAAGAGAAACAATTTGCCATAAGAAGAGAAGGCTTTCAAAGCTTCTTCCTTGTCTCCTTTACCTGTCTACACTCACCATGCAAACTGTAAGTCTCTCACATTTCCAAGTCACTCAGCTGGTCATGAACCTATAAAATTTTATAAATTTAAAAATTTTATAAATGTGCTGAAACAGGTTTAGTTCTGTGGTCATAATTTGTGGCACACACACACACACATGTGTGTGTGTGTTTGTGTGTGTTTGTGTGTGTTTGTGTGTGTGTGTGTATCAGAGTGAAGTGAAATCTCCGAGGTTTTAGGAAGAATCAACATGTGTCATCGGCATCTGTGTTCCATCCTTCCCGCTTCTCACAACACCTAGTATACTGCGTTCTACACAATAGACTTCAACATCTGTGTCTTTTTATTTCTGAATGAAATACGCCCTCAAAGACTCAAACTTGGTGAATAATGACATACTTTTGACAGTTTAATTATGTTTGATAACTGTCTTACAAGTTGGTAGTAAAGTAGTTCAGGAAGGGACCACGTAAGCCCAAGAATCACAAAAAGAATGTGACAGGGAAAGATGTGAGCTAAAGATATCTAAGGATTAACAGCTACATGGAGAGAATCTGACATTAGAGCTGTGTAAAAGCCACAAAAAGGATTCTCAACCTAGACAGACCCACAACAAGGAACATCACATCCTACATAATAGATGCTTCAAAATGCCCTCTAAGTTCATGTGAATGATGCATTTATGTTGGCACTTCAATGCTGGAAAGAAGTTCATGATTTGGAGGAAACTCAGAGACCAACCAAAATGATTAAGAAACTGAAAGGATTCATTATGATCAGCTATAAAAGAATCCAAATACATGATTTGCCTGATGATGGTCACAAGGAGATAGGGGAAAGATCTGCAAATTACTGAATGCTGTAATTACCAGGAAGGGTAGGAACAATGGTCCGCTCGCTCAGCTGGGCTTGCTCCTGGCATGGACATATCATAGCCATTCACAAATTCTCCTCATTATTGGGCCTTGAAAAATTTAGAGGCCTTTTGAATAATATATAAATGGGGATGCTGTAACTAGTAATGTTCTTTCTTTTTTTGTCTTTTTGAGACAGGGTTTCACTATGCAGTTTAGGCTGGCCTTCAGTTCATTTTGTAGCCCAGATTGGTCTTGAACTTGCTACTATCCTGTCTCAGTTTCCTGAGTGCTGGGAATACAAGTGTGCACCATCATGAGTGGCTGGTCATGTTGTATTATCACGGAAGAGGATTGCATTGCTCAAAAAGAGCAAGGAAAAGGCAAATTATCCCTATTTATAGGGAAAAACCATTCCAGAAATACCAGGTGTGCAAGAATTAAAATCATACTCATTCTCCACTCTTAGGTGCGTCAAATATATTCAGTTGTGGGAAATGGTATAGTTTAGAATTATTGAAATTAAATCACAAGCCAGGCATGGTGGCACACGCCTGTAATCCCAGCACTGGAGAGGCTGAGGCAGGAGAATC
>PVJA010021359.1:0-13038 GCA_004027025.1 Myocastor coypus | reverse complement strand
CAAGGCCAACCAAGGAAAAGATTAAAGGGAAAGGCATCACATGGTATGGCATGACATTACATGTCAGGCAGGGCAGGGCAGGGCAGGGGAGGGGAGGGGAAGGGAGAGGAGGAGGGGGAACGGCAGGGAAGGGAAGGGAAGGGAAGGGAAGGGAAGGGAAGGGAAGGGAAGGGAAGGGAAGGAGAAAATAAAAGAAGTAACAAGGAAAGAAACCAAGTTTGTAGTCTACTGCTATGACCATGGAAGCAAATGAACTGAGAAGAAACACCAGGTTCAATAGAAGATAATAAAGGGATACATAAAAACAGCCTCTAACCCAGGTGAGAGAATGGTTAGAAAGGCTTCCCAGGACAGTTGATCTTTGTGTCAGGTCCTGAGGAATTCTCAGGAATCCATTAATTACGAAGAATGATAAAGACCTTCCCAAGTAGGAACGCTAATATATTCAAAAGGCTGGAGGTGACAAAGTGCTGGACCACTTTGCCAGGACGTATGTGAGACTAGAGAATAATTCTAATTTTCTGAGACAAAGAATAAAATTCAGAAAGAGACTTTAAAAATAATCACATTATATTAGGGTTGTGGCTAACTTTTACTTTCCTTATTATTTTTTTTTCATTATTTTTTTTTTTTGTGTGTGTGTGTCCAGCTCGACCCTCCCTCAGAGTGAGGCTGATATAGCATGTGATGCTGGTGGTCCCCCTGTGCTTGCCTAAGCTTGCCTAAGCAGGCACAAAACACTGAGCTATCTTGCTGGCCCTTCCTTGTTAATTTTTGTTTTCCTTATAGAGCTAAACAGTTGAAAATATTGATATAATATTTATACTGTGCTTGATAGGATTATAAGATCTTTATAAAAATTAAATGATTTTATAATGCTCTATTTATATTTGAGAAATGTAGTCAAAAAGATAAACAACTTGGAGAAACTAGAAAAATGGTAGCAAGGCAGTGTTTCTTGTTTGGGCTATCTCTAGAGTCTATTTATACTACTATTAATTTATGAAATCAAGAGCCTAGTTTTGCAGATTAAAGCAACTGAAAGCAGGATCAGGGGCCAGAGGTTCAGTCCCCTGGCCTGCTGTGCTGGCCCTGCCCCCAGGGCATGCTGAGATAGCAATTGAGACTGCCTGTGATGAAACAAGACTGTAATCCAAGCTCTTGGGAGATGGTAAACAGGAGGATCACTATGAATCCAATATAGCAGTGAGACCGTGAACACCCTGCAAACCCTTCCCTAAAATAAAAATGAGTTTCATTTTACTTACATATGTATTTCATCTGAAATTTGACCTAGCAAATGAGCAAAAAGATAGTCAAAATTTTGTTCATAGAAGCAAAACACAGTCACAAAAATGAAATAGAGCATAAACAAAGTGTTCTATACTGTGAAGTGATTAATAATAGCATGGAAATGTGAGCATTCAAAATTATGATTTAGAAAAAGTTCAACACCATGGTAATGCTCACTACAAGTCAAAGGGAAATTCAGGATACAAAGTGCATAATCTTAATACTGTGTTTATGTATGTTTGGAAAGAAAATACTGCCGGGCGTGGTGGCACATGTTTGTAATCCCAGCACTTGGGAGCCTGAGGCAGGAGGATCGGTGCGAGTTCGAGACCAGCCTGGGCTACAAAAGTGAGCTCAAGGCCAGCCTGAACTGCATAGTGAGACCCTGTCTCAAAAAGACAGAAAGAAAAGAAAAGAAAAGAAAAGAAAAGAAACGAAACGAAACGAAACGAAACGAAAAGAAAAGAAAAGAAAAGAAAAGAAAATACTATTAGGTCACTGAGTTTTAATTCTAATCTTGGCTTGTCACTTAAAAGTTTTATGGTGTGGAGTAACTTTTTTTTTCTTTTTGTTTGTTTGTTTGTTTGTTTGTGTTTTGCAGTACCAGGAATAGAACTCAACCTTGTACTTACCAGGCAAGCTCTTATTCCACTGAGCTATCTCCCTGGCCCCTTAAGTCTAGAACTTTGATGTTGTAATTGAGTTGGATGCTTTTGAGCTCTGAAGTTGAAAACCAGATTTATTTCCATATTAATTGGAATTGGAATAACATGAGAAATTATCAATTGGTTTTGGAAAAACATACAATAATTTCTCATTAATGTTTTAGAATTATTCTAACTATATTGAATTTTAGTTGTTAGGAAAGAATAAAAGGGGGAAGTTATTATAGTAGTGCCCACTCTGTTTCACCCGCAAAAGTTTGTTTTACTTTTCTTCATTAAACTTGTCCTTGAATTTTAATTGACAAACATTGTAATATATCTACCCATTGTGGAATAGCTGCATTGAATTTTTAGTATATGCATTACCTCAGACTTACATTTTTGTGCTGAGAAGACCTAGAATCCATTCTCATTAGGGAAATTTTATTCTTTGGTGGCATCTCAAGGATGAAGCTACTTGAGCCAGGGACTGTACTGAGAGAGATGGACCAAAGGGGCAGGGGAGGCTTGTCACTATCACTTGTGATTCCATGATCTTCTCAGGGCAACAGATACATTTTTAATGTTACAATCATTTAAATTATTGATTGGTACATATTTGTAAATACTTATGAAGTCCAATGTGATGTTTTATGGCTTAGTTATGGTGCGAAATTGAAGCAAGGGCTTCACAATGCTAGGTGTGTATTTTATCATGGGGCTATAGCCCCACACTCAAGGAGATGTGAAATTCATGTGTACATTAAGTAGTTATCACCTCAGGATGATTAGCATGTCTATTAGATATATTAAACATTAACTTTTTTGGAATCTCTCTGTAGAAATATATTCAAAGTATCCTCTGTTTAATACAAAAAGTATCTAATGTGTTATTGTTAATTTTATTCACCCTCTATGCCATAGAATATCAAAATTTATTCTTTCTTAGTAATTTATCATATCCATCACCCATCTTTCATACTATCAACTTTTATAAAATCAAGTTTTTAAATTTTCGTATATGAAGAAGACCATGTGGTATTTGTCCTTCCGTGTGTGATTTATTTTATTTAATATGTACTCCTATTACATACATGTTGATGCAAATAATAATAATAATTCTACAGTATTCATATATATATATATAATTTTCTTTATTCATTCTTTTATTTTTTTAATTCATTTTTTTATTGATGGACATTTAAGTTGTTTATTGCAGCACTAGTCATAATAATTTACATATTTTCTTAAGAAAAGGCTAACCAATCCTTGGCCAAGGAAATGAGATTATTTTGCTATTCACACTATTATGAGTCTGGTTTCCTTGAAAGGTGTCATAGTCTCATAGTCTCTCTCTCTCTCTCTCTCTCTCTCTCTCTCTCTCTCTCTCTCTCTCTCTCTCTCTCTCTCTCTCTCCCTCTCCTCCCCCCACCCCTCTTTAGGTATCCTACGTAAAAGCGATTGACATCTGGATGGCGGTGTGCCTTCTGTTTGTGTTTGCTGCCTTACTGGAATATGCAGCAGTGAACTTCGTCTCCAGGCAACACAAGGAGTTCTTACGTCTCCGAAGAAGACAGAAGAGGCAGAATAAGGTAAGTTAGTCTTCAGTATAAAGTCATATACTGTTTATGATGTTTAAAAGGCAGTGTAATTTAGGAAAGAACATAGAATGAGCAAGAAGCTGAAGTCAATGTTTGTTCTCATTTTTCCTAGTGCATTTAATTATGGTACAAGTTTTTATCTTAAAATTTGGGGCAGAATTGTCTGGCTTAGCAAATAAAAATATGAGGCATGTAGGTAAACATGAATTTCAGATGGATACTAAGCAATGGTTCATATAAGTATGTCCCAAATAATATGTGGGGTAAGTTTACACTAAAAAACTGTTTGGTTACCTGAAACTCAAGTTTCATATGGCTTTCTACACTTTATCTGGCTGCACTAAGTGTGTATATTGATTCAACATGACAAAGTTACTTAAAATCCTGGCTATTTTGAACACTGATCTTTCGCACGTTAAGATTGTATGTGTAAATGTTTTGATTGACTTTTTCATCATTTGTTCCCGTTATGTGGAACTAATGCTATTTTCATGTAAACTACAACGTGATATATCTAACTAACCCAGCTTGTTATTATAATTTAAACTTAGTGCAGAAATTTAAGGTCTACACTATTCCAAGACTAGAAGTTTGAAAATCAAAATATACACTTCAAGATCTCCAGTTTAGTGGTTCCCAGACTTGTTTGCATTTTACAATGACATGGAATTTTTTTTTTAAATCCCAAACTTTGGCCACATCAAACAAATTCAAATTTCAAGATGGGGCACAGCAGGTATCAGCATTTCTGCATTTCTATAGCAACTTCAGTGTAGGGGCATGTTTGGAGATTACTGCTCGGATTTATATAACGCAATCTTGTACAGGATACCAGAATTCCTGCATCTATTTTCTGTTTCATACTCTGGGAGAGAAATACAATCTTCAATATAAGAATGCTACCTCGAGCCGGGCGTGGTGGCGCACGCTTGTAATCCCAGCACTCGGGAGGCTGAGGCAGGAGGATTGGTGCGAGTTCGAGACCAGCCTGGGCTACAAAAGTGAGCTCAGGACCAGCCTCAACTGCATAGCGAGACCCTGTCTCAAAAAGACAAAAAAAAAAAAAAAAAAAAAGAGTGCTGCCTCTATAATAATACGATTAGAGAACCAAGTTAAATTTTTACACAGCATAGATGAAATTTTCCAAAAATATAACTCTTCCAAAATTTGATAAATTAAACCTGCTGGAGCCACAACTATATGCTGCTCTGCTGGACCAAACCCAAAAATATTTCACTGACAAGCTAAATACTTCCAAATATCTAGATGTAAATCTAAATGTTTGTTGTTAGATGCTCTTTGCACTGAGGCATTTGCATTTGTGAGCTCACTGAGTCCTGGCAGCATGTTCCAAAATACCTCCTGCACATATCCTAAAAATGATAAATATAACCAGCTGCCCAGCTGGCCTGTAACTCATTGCTACACTTTAGAACATTCTGTCCCATCACACCCTAAGGAAAACAAACTAGTGTGTATGAATATCCTTATGTTTGTCCATTATCTTTTATTTTATTTTGTATATTTTTTAGTGAGCAGGACATATTTATTGAGGGAAAGAAAGCTCCTGTCTGAGACAGGGACAGGAGGGGGCTCCTGAGTGTGTGTCCCCCTGTCCATTATCTTTTAAAATTGGGCAATTAGCTATTTTCTCTTTCGTTACCTCCTTTTTGGTGCTAAACATTTCTTCAATCCATTCATAGGACTTATGTACAGTGGTACAGCTTAAGAGTGCTTGTGTTGCCCAGGAAATATTAAACTGTGATGGCATTTCATCACATAAATAGTAAAGAGTTTTAACCAACTCATGCTACAACAACCAATGGGAGGCTTAAACCATTCAACAACACCCTTTGGGCTCTAATATTCCTGTTTTCCACAATTATACTCTACAAGGATATGATTCTTCTTCCATGAGATTCTTGTGTGAAACCACAAATTCTCACTGATCTCCTCAAAGACACTGATTCATTAGGTTTGATATGGGACACAAGAACTAGTACTCTTGAATAGTACAGGTTTTCTTGTAATTAAATAAATATAAGAATTACTATATGGGCTCATTGTATGCTTTCCTAGAACACAGATGGCAATGAGTTTGTTTTGCTTCCTGATCCTGAATAATTGGTTTATGCTTTTGGAATGGTATGTAAAGAGGATTATTAGGCTCTATTTGGGTTCTGTGGGTAACAGGTCCTATGACTGATTAACAACATCTTTCATGATGAAAACTAGTCATTGAACACTAGAAAAACTTAAACTCTATGGTAGTAAGCATTCTAATTTGAATAAAGGCTATCAGAGGCATCGGGGGCTGGGGAGATAGCTTAGTAGAATAAGGGCCTGCCTGGCAATGCAAGGGCCCGAGTTCAATCCCTGGTGCTGTTAAAAAGAAAAGGCTGTCAGATAAAATAAAAATTAAAATCCCTCCCACTGTGACTTCTTATTAAAAGTAATAAAATTGAAAACAAAAAAGGGTATTAAATGAGAGTAAGAGACTAGGAAAAATGTCAAAGGATAGACAGGCTAAAATTTGGTACATCCTTAGACTTCTAAATGTCTATATAAAAATGTGTAACTGCTTTTATCACATTCCATAGAGATTCATTAGAATATCAATGATTTATGGAAAATACCAATTCCAAGTTAAGTCTAAGATATTTGATATTCAGAAAGACAGTGATAGTAAGCTCAAGCACTCATGTTTTAGAGTAATAGTATCAGTAAACTTTTCTTCTGGAAGGCTAAGAATATAAGTTTACAGACCAAAAAGTAGAAAAATAAGAAAAGAGCTATAAGGATAGCCAATATTTTGGCCTTAGCCCTTCAAGGTCAGCAAGGACTCAGGACAGAACAGAACCTGTGCTGTAACATCCTATAACTCAGTTGTTTCCCAAATTTTCTGTTCAAGGAGATTAAGGGGCTGCAGAAGAAAGGGATTGAACGCAAATTGTGTGCCTAAGGAATGTCACCTGGAGAGAAAACCTTCTCTCGGGCTTTCATAGAGAGCAAACTGGTCAAGCAATGGCTGTGACTCATCCAGAGGGCTGAAACTGACAACAACTCTACAAAACACTGTACATGGTTCCAAAGTAAATCCTGAGGGGTTTGGACTGACCTTAAGAGGTACAAAAATACATGTTTTGTTATACAGGTCTTGTTTTATCTTGCCCTTGACCACCCAGCAGAAAAGCTTAAGCATGTCACATAAAACTTAAGGGTAGTTTAGTATGCTGAGCTGTAACAGGCTCAAATCAACAGCTTCCAGTATTGCCAGTTTCACCAGTAGCACACTGCAATTATGGAAGATTTGACTATGTATACAACTACCTTCTCTTAGAGCAAAGAGAAGAAATCTATTGTGCCAATAACCATTAGAAAATTTATCAGGAAGGCAATTACACCACTGAGATATCTCCCTGGCCAAGCACTCCCTCAGTATGGCACCCGAGGAAACTGGTTATGTACTATTAAATTAATTTTCATAAATGTTGGTTGTGACCTGCCTTAAAAACAAAAACTCATGATTTTAAAATGTTCAAACTCACAATTCAAAAAGTCACATCTTAATTTCCTACTGGAAAACTGACCTCTGAAACATGATACAGATTGCTTCTTTCAAAGGTATAAGAAACATGTAAGAGCAGACTATCTCCCAAAGGGACAATGGCAATAAGATTTATTCAAGGATGTCCTACTAAGAGAGCACCATTTTCAAGAGTGGAAAGAGCACCTTGTGTTTATTAAGCAATTAAATTATGAAATGGGGTCATTTTCAAGGAGGGGCCAGGCAATTTGCAGCTGAGTATATTTGTTTTGTTTATATCTTTTACATTTCATAGCTCCTACCTATTTTATCAAAGAAGAACTTCTCAGAAACAATCATACTCCAATCTTCACTGACAGAACTGACCAAACCCACTCTATTAGTGGATTACACCCTAGGTCTCTGTCATACAACCTTATTTTTCTGTTATCTCTCATGCTCTAGTTTAAAGTATTTACACAACATATGAACAACTCTACTACACAGACCTTAAAGCCAAATCTGTCTTTATCTTCTGGCTTTGTACCTGAGTTTAGAGGTCTGCAGTTACTCAGAAAGCCCTGACTTTATTATTTATTCTCAGTGTTTCCAAAGAACTTGTAGCTGCTTGAGAATGTAGTCATGGCTTTAAGCCCACCTCATGAAAATCTACCTCTTAAAAGAAACATGTTAATAATGCCCTGTTTTAGACTATTTAACACACAGCCCTCTCCTCTGAAATGTGTGGCCCTTTAACCCAAATAAGAATGTCCATGCTTGACCAAAATGTCTCATATGACAGTAATTTGAGAAAATGAGAATTTAATAATCAGCTCTTTGTCACTTTTCTCCTTCCCTCTTTCCACAGACTGAAAATCATAGCTAAACTGCTAACTTCCAAAATAACATTTCTTTCCTTCTTTCTTTCTTTTTTCTTTCTTTCTTTCTTGCTCACTCACTCTCTCACTTGCTCACTCGCTTTCTTGGTTGCTTGCTTTCTGTCTGTCTGTCTGCCTGTCTTTCTCTATCTTTCTTTTTTTGTATTTTAGTAAAAGGTCTACAGGGTCTCACTACGTAGATTGAAGTTATGGTAATTTTCCTGTTTTCAGCCTCCCAAGCACTGGGATTACAGACTCGTGCCACCACGGCCAGTCTCAATCACTCTTTCAGCATGCCCCAGGGTGGAGCTGGTGTAGCACACCCGAATCAAATCCCTGGCCCCTGTGTCTGAAACAAGAAAAGAAATAATAAAATAAATAAAAAATTAAAAAAAAAAAGAAATAACAATGAGACACTTTCAAAACAGGTTAGTAGGACACTTACAGTAATTAATACATTGCATATTGTTGTCTCCATAGTAGCTGTTCAGAGTACAAGATGCAGACATGATATCTTTTCTAAACGCTATTGGTACAAATATTTCTTGTCACTGAACTAACAGAAAGTAGTTGTATATATAGTCCAATATTCCATAATAGTAGTGGGTTATCAGCAGAACTGGCAATTTCAGAAACTGTTGACTTGAGCCTTTTACAGCTCAGCATACTAATCTGGCTGTCCTTCTTATATTTCATGGTTGAATTTTTCTGCTGGATAGTAAAGACCAAGGTAAAGCCGGACATATATAACAAAAAATGTAACTGTTGTATCTGACAAGGTCAGTCAAATTCCTTCAGGATTTATCTTAAAACCATGTACAGTGTTTTGCCGATCTTTTGTCAGTGTCCACCATCTGGATGAGTCATGGCCATTGCTAGACAAATTTGCTCTCTGTGAAAGTCTGAGAGAATGTTTGCTCTCTAGGTGACTCTCTTTAGGCACATTATACATCGTTGATCCCTTTCCTTTGTTAATCTCCTTTAACAGAAAATTTGGTATGCCACTGAGTTATGGGATCCTTCAGTAATTACAGTATAGGTTCTCTTATGTCCTGACCTTGAAGGGCTAGGGCCAAACTGCTGGCTATCCTTCTAATCATTTTTTTCTTTAATTTTTTTCTGCAAACATAAGATGTTCACCTCCAGAAGAGAAGGTTCATGATATTATTACCCTATAACACAGACACTTCAGCTTACCTGGACATTTTGTTCCTACTAATAGAGTAGTAATTTATAGTACCTTAAATATTCATTCCACAATTGGTTCATTTAAACTTTATTAATCCTTGCTAGTTTCCCAGAAGTTTTTCTATCAATCAAAATAATCCCCCTTGATTATATGGTTGTTTTTTATCTTAAAGGAAAAAATAAAAATAATAAAACAAAATATCAAATCAGGTTAGTAAGAGAGTTATAATAATTAACACATTGCATGGTATTGTCTTCGTTGTAGTTATTCAGAGTACAAGATATAGGCATGATATTTTGTCCAAGCTATATTAGCACAAACCTTTGCTTTCAATGAACTAAAAGAAACTACCTATACAACTATCTTAACTATTTTATGTATAAATGTATTTTCCCTTTCTTCTTTTCCCTTTCTCCCTGGCACTATTTGTCTTTTCTTTTAAACAACTTCTCCCCAATTCAAAATATCTATCGTATTTTTGGATCTTATGCATTCATTGTGGGTTTTTTTTTATCCTAAGTAAGGCTTTCAACTTTATAGGCAGATAAATGTCAACATATTTCAGCCAAACCCACCAGCAACATCTGTAGTTATACAAGCTGCAAGCAGTATTCTGCAGTGTGGTTGAATGCACAGTAAGACGAGTAGGAGTTTGGAGATGTTGGCAGTGGTTTCCCTAAATTGGTCATTTGGTGATGGAGAGATGAAGGAAGTAGACGCTTGCCCTAGGTTAGTTGCTATTAGAAAGGGAGGATTCTGTGACTTGTGATCTCAATAATTCTTATCTATAGGATGTTGGACTAGAATGAGGATAAAATTATGATTAGTAAAGACTTAGCAATCACTTTTTTTAACCAAAGGGGATTATGGTAAAAGCATTTAGTGTTTTGTAGGTAGCATAGTAACCTTGTCTATATTTAGACAAAAATACACAGTGGCTTTAATTCACTTCGCTTTATCAGACAAGATCCGAGATTATCTGAGGTTGGCATTCTGTGAGATTACTTAAATATTTGAAGTTGTGGTTTTTCTCCTTCTGAAATGAAATCTAAACTGCCAACATTCATATAGAGGTTTTATGGTTTGTCACTTGCGTGACCTTCAAAGACAGCTTACTTTAAAATACCTTCTGCCTAAAATGAAACTCTCTGTGACTCTGTTTACTCACCTTTAACATGGGGCTAAAAATCATTCTCACCTTATGAATGAAGTCAAAAAGTAATTCATATGGCTGTGGCTCATAAAACATACCCTGACACCTGTAAGTTCTATATTTAGTTATTATTATTTTAGTATCAACTTTTAACACCACACCAGAATGTACTAGACTCTGTATGACAAACCTTTGTTCTCAAGTTATGAAGAGATATGTTCTACAAATAACCTACCACACCTGCAATCACCTGGCTACATATCCCCTCATCCATTTTTAATTCTCTTGTATCTTTCTGAGACAAGAAAGGAACTTCAAGGAAATTAGAGTTCAAAGCAAGATATGACCTCGATAGCTGTATAGCTATTTTTATAATCTTATGAATAAAATGATGAGTTTGAGTTTTTACTCTGTAGTGTTTAAACAGAGCAAATAAAAAGAGTGAGAAATGGAATATAGTGGGACAGTGTTAACCTGCATAGTTTTATTCAACAAATCTACAGTAAATTTGTTTTCAGTATTTTAGGGAAGGGTCTACAGGGTGTTCAGGGTCTCACTACTAGATAGGACTCATAGTGATTCGCCTGTTTATAGCCTCTCAAGAACTGGGATTACAGGTGTGTGCCACCATGTCTAGTCTCAATTGCTGTCTCAGTGCTGCTTGGAGGTGAGGCTAGTACTGCAGGCCCAGGGATGGAACTCTCAGCCCCTGAACCTGCTTGCAGGCACTTTAATCCTCCAAGCTATTTGGCCAGCCAGACCTCTACAGTGAACTTTTGCTTTTCATTTGTTACTAAAACAGAGAGCCTTGTAGAGGAAGTCTTACTGCTTTGATTAGCCTGGAGTAGCCAAAAATTGACAGTAATATAAAAAATCACTCTTTTAAAGCTTCAGAGGACAACAACTTCACAGCCTGGTCATGGTATACGGATCGTAAATACCTTGACCATTCTACTCTTCACCAGGGCATCTCAAAATTAGATACACATGAAAATCAGCTACAAGTCCAGGTAAACACCAGACTTCTGATATTCAGCCTGAGAGATCAGATTAGATCTTGTTAGACTGTATTGAAAAGTGCAATTTCAGGTCAGGACAGGACTTGAGATTGTACTTTCCTAACAAGTGCAGGATGACTAGTGATAGTCCAGAGGGGTCCCAACATGCCTTTCGGTAACAGCAATGTTATGACTACTTCATGCTTTTGGCCACAGTCATGCAAAAGCATTAACTGTTGGCATTTGTTTATTCCATGTTTGGAAACCAGCCACTGGAGGATTACTAAATAGAAAATAATGTAGCTTGAAAAGACTCGTAAAGATTCTAAATCTTTACAGGTCTCCTTTTTCTTTGTCCTTAGAAATGAAATTCCATAATTATATGTCTAGTAGAACAATCTAGTGGAATGATATTTTGTTGTTTATCATGTATGATTTTCTATATTCTACCACCTGATTGCACAAGCTATTTAAAGGTGATTTCATAGATCATTAATTAAGGTAGCAACTCTTTCTCTGACAAGTATACTGTTGAAGTGTTTGTAACGGCCTACTCAAGGAGGCAAAAAGTACGTTTGATTTTATCTTAAAGGTTGAGGAATTTAGATCAGGCTTCAACAGGCCTGCGTGATTAGGAATGTAGACTTTGTTGTAAAAGTCAAGCAGAATAAATAAATGTCATTATATTTTGTAATCTCCACTTTACCAGGGACATGAGACCTGTGTTGTAAGGTATTTTCTTCCAAGCATTTTCAATTTTATTAGGTATTATGACAGATTGTTATTTTAGAGCTTGTAGTACAGAATTCTCTTTTGCAAAGATGCAAAGTGATTTGTAGAAATAGCTTTGGAAATGAAATCATTTTTTTCTTTAGTGTCTCCCTCTGAATCTTTCAGGCTATTTCCTATGAGACTTATTTTCTTTACTGCTTTCCTTCTTATTTGATAATATTTCTCTGTCTCTCTTTTTTTCACTCTTTATGACTTTTTTGATTTCCTTTACTTTCAGCTGCATATCTTCAGAGTATTTCATTTATTTATTTATATACTCATTGTTGTATACATTCAGTGTAAATGTATTGCACACCTGCTATGAGCCATCCACACAGTCTAATAGTCTATCCTTAGGATATTCACAGTACAGTCAAAGGCAGATTAGTGATCATGTTTTCTATGCACATATGGCATGCTTGATAATAGAAGCCATAGGAGTTATAGGGAAGCATGTGGAGAGCCTCTACTCTAGACGTTGTTGATGGGGTAACGATATTTCTGTGGTGCCCACTGTTTTCATACATCCCATTGACTCCCTACTATTCTACTTTGGTATAGTAGGGTGAGCAAGTTTTGAAAAGCAGAACTTCCTAATGCTGAAGACTTAACTCAGAAGAAACAGCTCTGAATCAGTGAAAGGAGAAGGCTGGGGATAAATATACTAGTTCTGTTGTTTTTTCTGAGGATTAGATATTAATGAAGGGGCTTGCCAGGTAGCTCAGCTGGTTAAAGCACATTATTCAGCAAACTCTCTCAGGCTCCAGGGACCACGGTTTGATTCCCACCCCCACATGGCACATGAGACCTGACCTTAAGGCAGCCTCAGCCTGCCAAAAAAGATGAACTGGGGATTATATATTAATGAGATTGGGTCTATTAAGCCACAGTGACATCTGCTTATCTATGCTTCCTAGATTGATGCCTTTCCTTGTCATAATTCACTTCCCTATTCTAGTCAGTGTTTCCTGATATCACCTCTCAG
>PVJA010021358.1:14946-35768 GCA_004027025.1 Myocastor coypus | reverse complement strand
AAAAAAAAAAAAAAAAAAAAAAAAAAAAAAAAAAAATCGTTTCGGATATTAACTCCACATTGTGCAGGTCAAATTATTTTATTTTATTTATTTATTTTTTGGCAGTACTGGGGATTGAACTCGGGACCCTGTGCCCTCCAGGCAGGCACTTATTCTACTGAACTATCTCCCCAGCCCTCAAATTATTTTAGTTGTTATCAGTTTGTTTACATTCTGTTCTAAAATACTGTACCAATTAAGTCATTTAAAAAAAAAATCTGCCTGATACTGAGATACAAAGCATATTGTTTTCAAAATAGTCACTAAAGTAAATTTAGGAAAAAGTCTTTGTTTTTACCTTTGTTCTTTCAAATTGGTCTATTAAATTAATTAGCTGTATCAGAGGAGGATTTAATTGCTGCAAACTTCACCAGGTTCATCTTACTCTGCTATTAAAGTCCGTGCCCCGAGCACCTGCTGTCCCTGTGCTAAGGCCATTCTTGTCTTTCTTTAGAGAATTTCATGCTGGCCCTGGCCCCACCTCTGGGGTGTGCTGAGACAGCAGTTGAGACTGGGCGTGGTGGCTTTGACTGTAATCCCAGCGCTTGGGAGGTTGAAAATGGGAGGATCACACAAGTCTGGTCTACATAGTGAGACCCTGAACACCCTGTACACCGTTACTCAAATAAGAAAGAAAGAAAGAAAAGCACAAACTGCAGTGCCTCATCCAAATTGGAGTTTTCTTTTTTTTCTCTTTATTTATTTATGTTATGTTGGGCTCAGTCTGCTCTGGAGGTGGGGCTGGTGCAGTATGTGGTGCTGGTAATGGAACCTTGGTCCCTCTGGTTGCCTAAGCTTGCCTAAGCAGGTGCTTTAGACCTCTGAGCCATCTGGTCCAAAGCATTTTCAGCTGGGTGTGATGGCGCACGCCTGTAATTCCAGCACTTGGGAGGCTGAGGCAGGAGGATTCATGTGAGCTCAAGGCCAGCCTGAGCTGCATGAGACCCTGTCTCAAAAAGACCGGAGGGGGGAAAAAAAGCAAAGTGGAGTTTTCTTACAAGCTAAGTTAAGCAGTTCTCTAAATTGTTAGCTTGTTTGAGCAGCTATCCTTATTTTTACTGTTAAATTGACCTCAGACAGCTTTGGATTACAATTAAATCTTAGAATCTTTTATCTTTTTTTTTAATGTCTTTTTGAGACAAGGTCTCACTATGCAGTTCAGGCTGGCCTTGAGCTCACTTTCGTAGCCCAGGGTGGTCTTGAACTCGCACTGATCCTCCTGCTTCCGCCTCCCAAGTGCTGGGTTTACAGATGTGCGCCACCATGCCTGGCCTAGAATCTTTTATTATCTTTTAAGAATAATGATTTTTTGTAATCCCAGCACTCGGGAGGCTGAGGCAGGAGGATCGGTGCGAGTTCGAGAGCAGCCTGGGCTACTAAAGTGAGCGCAGGACCAGCCTCAACTGCATAGCGAGACCCTGTCTCAAAAAAAAAAAAAAAAAGAATAATGATTTTATAACCCTGGTTGGTATGATTAAAAAAAAAAATTGTAATGAGGAATATTTAATTAAGGTGGTTTGTTTTTTTTTTTTCTGTCTTTTTGAGACAAGGTCTCACTGTGCAGTTCAGGCTGGCCTCAAGCTCACTTCTGTAGCCCAGGCTGGTCTTGAACTCACACTGATCCTCCTGCCTCAGCCTCCCAAGTGCTGGGACTACAGGCATGTGCCACCATACCCAGCTAATGAGGTTTTTTTTTTTTTTTATTGTTATTGTTGTTTTTACAAGCATCTGATTTAATCAGTTCCATGAAAATAAAGGCAATGTCTTATTTAACTTTTCAAAGTTGCAAAACTTTTCTCTCCTTTTTCTTTTCCAAAGAGAATATTGTTCAACTATAGTTCACACTGACATTTTGGCGTTTGCTGAACTTCCCTTTATGGGAGTGGAAATTCCCTTCCCCCGTGGCTCCCGTACACTGTACCTACACGTTTCTGCGTGAGCTTATCTCAGTCCCTGCTGTAACCCTGGTCTCTGAAGGCTGTGCCCAGAGCTCCTAGGAGCCAGAAGCTGGCATCCTGTGCCACTGCTGTGCTCTGCTCCTGAGAAGCAGCCCCATTAGGCTCCGGGCAGTGTAGTGCTGAAAGTCGTGCGACTTCATTGTGTAGGCCCCTTGTAGTTGGAGCTCTCTCAGGCCCTTCCCAGCCCAGTGAGTCTTGGCCTGGAGTTTCCTGCTGATTTGGGGAAGGTTTCTGCTTCTGAACCCCTTTTCTGCTCCCCTCCCAGTGTTGCCCCTGATAGCAAGTGGCTTGCCGAAGAGGCCCAGAGAAGGCATTCTGTCCAGCAGGATGACTGCAGTGCACTTAGCCAAGGTTCTGGTAGCTTCTTTGTTGGAAGCTGCACCCAATGGACCTCAAGTTTCCTGGAGCATAAAATGATGGGTCTGATCCTCTCCAAAGTCTTCCCATTCTGTTACAAAGAAAGCAACAGTGTTTCTTGCTTCACATTACTGGATGCTTGAAGTCTGGTTTATAACATAGTAGAGCTAGGGGCTGGGGAGATAGCTCAGTAGAATAAGCGCTTGCCTGGCAAGTACAAGGACTTGAGCTCAACCCCTGGTTCCACAATAATGATAATAATAATAGTGTAACAGCTACAAAGTTCACAGGCACCTTGCACAATTTTGTGGCAAGCAGAAAAACATCAGGAAGATGGAACAGGTGATATTGAAAGACCTGGATGTGAAGTTCCAGCCTTTACCTAGAGCCACCACCTGTACTCAAGGGCCAAGGCCTTTTAAGCAGGAAACATGGAGTGAGCCTTGCTGGGAAGAGTCACTAGAGGCAGAGCTTTTGTGTAATTACATCAGACAGAGAAGCAGGAAAATGAAACCAGAATGATTCTAGCTGAGTAGCCTAGAGCCGTGAGCAGGCTTCCGCACATGGCAGGTGGGTGCAACTCTGCCAGGGCCGCAGCGGGCACCGGGCTGAAGGGCTCAGTGTGGTGAGCCTGTGCCTGGGTGCCAGCACCTGCTGCTTCCAGTATTTCTATGCCCTCTTTAGTGCCACCATATGTTTGTGTAGGACAAAGTGGAATGGAGCAGGACTTAACACACCATGTCATGCTCCCTGCTAACTACCTGAGAAACGTAGCTTGTGTGGCCAGTGAGACAATAGCTTATGTGTCAAGCAGGCAGGCTGATTTCCATTTGTTTTCCTGCAGCTTCTCTGGGCCCAAATCATGACTTTAGGAAAAGAAAATGTTGGTCTACAACTTAGCAATAAAGGGCAGCCTAAACTACACTGTGAGAGCTATCTCAGAAGACAAAACAAAGCTGGGCATGGCGGTGCACACCTGTAATCCCAGCACTTGGGAGGCTGAGGCAGGAGGATTGGTGCGAGTTTGAGACTAGCCTGGGCTACAAAATTGAGTTCAAAGCCAGCCTGAACTGCATTGCAAGACCCTATCTCAAAATGACAAAAAAAAAAAAAGGGCTGGGGAGGTAGCTCAGCAGTCTAAGCACCTGCCAGGCAAGTGCAAGGACCCAGGTTCAATCCTTGGTTCCCCACATACTGTGCCAGCCCTGCCCTAGGCTGCTGTTTTGACCACCACAATCAGGCATGGTGGTTCTCACCTGTAATTCCAGCACTGGTTGAGGCTGAGAGGGGAGGATCACTGGGAGTCAATTGCATAGTGAGACCCTGTACCAAATAAATAAATAAAAATTTTTAAGAAGAACAAAGGAAGCGAGGTGTGGTGGCTCACGCCTGTAATCCCAGCACTTGGGAGGCTGAGGCAGGAGGATTGGTGCGAGTTTGAGACCATTCTGGGCTACAAAAGTGAGCTCAAGGTCAGCCTCAACTACATAGCAAGACCCTGTCTCAAAAAGACAAAAAAAAAAAGAACAAAGGAGTTGATGCTGATGTTCTTTTGTAGTGAGATTAAGGTATTTTGTAGTACTTTTTACTTTGCGATTACATCAAGAAATGCTTGAGGGGCCAGGGAGATAGCTCTGCAGCTCAAGTGACCCCCTAGAAATGCAAGGTTGTGAGTTCAAATACTGGTCCCACACAAAAAAAGAAAGAAAGAAAGAAAGAAAGAAATGCTTGGATAAGGCTGGGGAGACAGCTCTGTGGCACAAGTGCCTGCATGGCAAGTGTGAGGTCACAAGTTCAAACCTCGGTCCTGCAAAAGAAAGAAATGCTTGGGCTGTTGAGATAGTTCAGCTGTCTAAAGTGCCTGCTTAGGCAACCACCCACAGAGACCATGGTTTGATTCCCACCACCACATGCTGCACCAGTCCCACCCCCCGGGCAGGCTGAGCCCTAACATGAATAAAGTTAAAACAAAAAAAAAGAGGAGAGCTCCTTTTTACTAAGATGATGCCAAAGGCAAAGAAGAAAGCTCCTGCCCTTCCCAAAGCTGAAGCCAAAGCAAAAGCTTTGAGGCCAAGAAGGCCATGCTGAAAGGCATCCACAGCCACGAAAAGAAGCTATGAACACCACCCACCTTCCGCAGTCCCAAGACACTGCGGCTCCAGAGGCAGCCCAAAGACGCTCGGAAGAACGACCTGAGAAGCAAGCTTGACCACTATGTCATCATCAAGCTCCCCCTGACCACAGAGTCAGCCATGGAAAAGATTGAGGACAACAGCGCGCTCATGTTTGCTGTGGATGTCAAAGCCAAGAAGCACCAGATCAAGCAAGCTGTGAAGAAGCGCTGTGACATCGATGTTGCCAAGGCCAGTCCCCTCATCAGGCCTGATGGAGAGAAGAAGACAGATGTTTGTCTGGTTCCCGGTTATGATGCGTTGGATGCTGCCAACAAAACTGGGATCATCTAAACAGAGTCCAGCTGGCTAATTCTAAATGTATACCTTTTTCCCAGAAAAAAGAAGAAAGAAATGCTTGTTTCTGGTTACTGACCATTACTGTAATTATTGTAAGTTGTGGAAATAATCCTCTTAATTGGAAATCCCAAGACACTCAGTCTGACTAAGATAATAGTGGCGGGTGCTTTGTCGCAGGGGTGGTGGCCAGTGATGATAAGGTCAATTACCTATGTTATAGAGTAATAGTATCACAAAGCTTTTCTGCTGGAGGGTTGAGAATGTAAGTTAACAGACCAAAAATTGGAGAAAAAGAAGGGCTATGAGGATAGCCAATATTTTGGCCCTAACCCTTCAAGGCCAGTAAGGACTCAGGGCATTAGAGAACCTGTGCTATAATATCCTGTAACTCAGAGGTGTCCCAAATTTTCTGGTCAAGGAGATTATGGGACCTCAGAGGAAAGGGATAAATGAACTATAGTGCGTCTAAGGAGAGTCACCCAGAGAAAAACATTCTCTCAGGCTTTCACAGAAAGCAAACTGGCCAAGCAATGGCCGTGACTCTTCCTGAAGGCTGACACTAACAACAGTTCTACAAAGTACTGTATATGGTCCCAAAGTTAATCCTGAGGGGATTTGACCTTGGAAGACAAAAAAAAAGAAAGTTTTGTTATACAGGTCTTGCTTTAACTTGCCCTTGATCACCCAGCGGAAAAGCTTAATTACAAGGCATGAAACGCAGAGCTAGATTGGTGTGATGAGCTGTAGGAGGCTTGGATCAATAGCCTCCAACGTTGCCAGTTTCACTGGTGGCCCACTGCAATTGTGGAACGTTGGACTCTGTATGCATCTGCTTCCTCTTAGTTCAAAGAGAATACTTTTTTTTTTTTTTTCTTTCCTTACCAATATCAACTGGAAGGTGTGTCACGCCCACACACTGTGCTCTGTATTACTATTGTGAGGACAATATACAGTGTGTCAACTGTTTAAAAAAAATTAATGTTTATTGAAAGCGTTAATGTTCAATAGTTTTGATCAATCTTATATACCTATATCTATTAACCTTAGCTGATCCAGGGCCCGGCAGGATGGCTCAGTGGTCTAAAGCACCTGCTTAGGAAAGCTTAGGTGGCTGCAGGGACAATGGTTTGATCCCCAGCACCACATGCTGCCTCAGGGCAGGCTGAGCTGGCCATAAAAATAAATAAATAAACTAACAAAAGTTCTGAAACAAGAAAATGAATAAATAAATAAAATCCAAGTAATAAAAAAGAAACTGATCCAATGATAAAATTATGTAATATAACCATTGTTAAATTTTTCTGGTTTTGAAATTCTGTACTATATGTACTCCTGTAACTGTTTTTCTATCTTTGTTTCTGCTATTTTTAGTATTAAAAAAATAAAACAACAACAAACTTGTTGGAAGCCGAGCCACCACGCAGCCAGCGCCCAGTGGTGGTGGTGGTGGGGGCGTGTGCACCTATCGGGGCGCACCCTGCTTTGCATTAGAGGGGCTTCCCTCGCGGCCCTATGTTGCCCAGATAAGGAGCCCTCGGGCCACACCAACTGCGGGCTTCCACCTCCGCCTGGGGCGCCGGGCCGAAGGGCGGGAGCTGCGCGGGAGCCGCTGCACTTCCACCTCTGGGGGTCCCGCAACTGCGCTGTCACTGGGGACCTCATCGGACAGGCGGAGGGGCGCCCCACTTTCCCCAACCCCAGAGGCTCCTGGTAGCGAGCAGCCTCTGAAGAGCGTCGGCACTTCGCGCCAGCCTGGCGCTGTCGCCCGCGTGCCTGTGGCGGCTCTGCCGGCGAGCAGCGCCACTGAAGGCTTCGCGGGCACCGCCGTCCCGCGCCAGTCGCAGCGAGGGAACCCCGTCCACCCAGTAGGACCACTGCGCGCTGCCTCGGCCCCGCCTTCACGCAGCCCCACGCATACTCCCAGCACGGCGACAGGGACGCCACAGCCAGCCGAGGGGAAGCAAAGAGCTCAGGCGGGGCCGCGGGCCAGAGGGTGGAGCTGCGCGGTTGAGAGGACTGTGCGCCGGAGAACGGGGCGCAGAGGCAGACACTCGCTCTGGTACTTAAAGGACTTAAGAGATTGACTTCACATTTTTTTTTCATGTTTCAAATTTTCTACAGTGGATGCTAATTTTTTTTTTTTTTTTTTTTTTTTTTTTTTTTTTTTTTTTGCGGGACCTGGTTCCAACTGGCTCGACCTTGTACTTGCCAGGCAAACACTTGTGCCATGGAGCTATCTCTCCAGCCCCCACCTAATTTGTAATAAGGAAAAAACAGCATGTTATATTTTAGTCTTAACCAGCAGCCTACCTAAAGTTTTTGTTCATTGCTTTATTTTTATTTTTGTTTTGTTGAGACAAGTCTCAACAAGTGGAAGCTAATTTTTAACATGGAACCGGTATCTGATGCTTCCCATACTTTAACAAATCCACATGTATAAATCAGAATTCAAGATATGTCATGGGTTAAAAGGTGATTATCCTCAGTGGAAAGGACTTACAGGTTTATTAAATTATCAGTTATCCTGGGATATTGTTATGTCTAGTTGCCCCCCTAAAACCTCATCCAATCATGGGGCAGGGACTTCTAGAGTTTGAGACTAACTCATGATCCACTGCGATTATGGGTCTTAGTACTGCTAGGGTTGTAGGTGTGGTCTGCAGTGGATATTCTGAGGCAGAGAGCCTGAACGTAATATAAGAGAGACAGAGAGGCTGAGGCAGGAGGATCAGTGCGAGTTTGAGGCCAGCCTGAGCTGCAAAAGTAAGCGGGGCAGACTGGAATGTTGTAATCCCTCCTGAGATCACAGCCTCAGTAACAAGGATTCTGTCCCACAAGGACCTGCTAGACCACTGTCTCACAGTAACTGCCTTGGAGCTCAAGACTTGTGTCACTGTAGACCCATGGGGGACACTCAGCCTACTCAAACTGTAGCAGGTGAGCAGCTGGCTGTGGAAGAACTTCAATTACTTAAATACTTTTACCCAGATTTTGTGCTTCTACAAAACCCAGTGACAACAGAGATAGGAAAAATGTGTGAGGACCTAGGGCATAGTTGGAGGACAGAAACATACAGTGCCCGGTTAAGGACAGCCTAGAGCTCTGTGGCGTTGTGTTTCCCATTGTGAAATGTCCCTGGCTGAGAATACCCCGATGCTGTCTTTTAGGGTTCTTTTTTCTTTGTCAGGAAAAACCAGTTTAAAGGGAAGTAAAGTGGCATGTGTGAAGCTGGAGGATATTTTGTTTTGTGAAATAAGTCAAGCACATAAAGACATATCCCACAGCAGTGGCTGCCACGAAGTGGAGTCAGCAGGGAAACTTGCTTGACTACTTGTCTAGAAAATTAGCACATATTCTGACTTTTGGAGTTCATATCAATATTTCCACATCTGTTTTAGTTACTCTTCTCTTGTTGATGGGACAAATACTCTACACCCAAAATGAAGGAAGAAAGGTTTATACAGCTCACAGTTATTGGAGGTTTCAGTCCATATTCAGCTGGCCCAAGGCTGAGTGGAACAGGACAGAGAGCATCCAGTTCATAGTGGTGGAACAGCAACAAAATGGTGACAGAGGCCACTGACCAACCGGGGCAGCAGAGAGCAGGAGAGAGTGTTTCTCTCTGTCTGTCTCTGTCTCTGTCTCTGTCTCTGTCTCTGTCTGTCTGTCTCTCTCTCTGTGGCAGGGTCTCGCTGTGCAGTTCACATTTGGAGCTCAGGCTGTGGTGCTAGAGCTCAGCTGAGCAGAGCTCCTGTTCCCCATCACAGCCCTGCAGGGTGTGAAGTGAGATCAGATCTTGGCTAAAGGCCATAATTGACCCTTCCCAGCAATTTGCATCCTGGGCCCTTGATATTCTAAAGCAGTGAGGGATGGGAGGAAGAAGGCAACAAATTTAGTCTTCAGTCTGGAATGGGGCTTCCTGCAGCTCCTCCTGGGTGGAGGCCCCCGTGCCCCCTGAAGACCCTTGTTAGGAGTATGTTTCTATCCATGGGCCGCAGCTCACATGAATTCCCGCCTGCAACACTGAGTGGGGATTAAGTTACAACATGAGCTTTGGAGGGGACAAAAATGTTACAACTGCTGCTGCACTTAAAATGGGAAAGCAAATGGGCGAAGTTATTTTAATATCTTATTTAACCCAGTGTGTCTACAAGATGATCATTTCAACATGAAATCGATATAAAAACCACTAATGGGGTGTTTTAGTTTTTGTACTCCGCCTCTGGAACACGGCACATACTTTACATAGTCAGATGGGCCACCCGGCAGGTGCTCAAGAGCCACGTGTGGGTCGCCAGCTCCCACGGGGATGGTACAGTGCTAGAAGAGGCTGGCGTGCCTTCAAGTCGCTCAGCCTGCCCAGTGCTTACCAAAAGTTGTTATAAGCTAACTTGAGTGACTCTATCTTATACTATGCCAGCATTTTAGGAGCTGCTTGTCCTCTGGTTCACCCTGCTCAGCCTTAAACCATGGGATGTGCTAAGCCCTTTAGAGATGAGATGTGACCCCAGGTGTCCCAATGTGCTAAGCCAGGGGTGCGACCCCAGGGGTCCCAGCACTCAAACCGAGAATTGACTTAACCCCTGCCCTAGTTGATACAAGCCCTCCTACCCCAAAACAAACTCCGGCTTTTGCCTTTGTTTGGTTTAAACTCTGTTCTTACCTTTATTTGACCAAAACTTTGTACCTCCACTCTGTTGTAAGCTGACTCCACTACCTCTCTCTGTAACAAACTTTGTGATTGCTATGTAATAAAACCTTGTTCTCATTACAAACCCCAACCCTGTTACAGGTGCTCTCACTAACTGTAGACATGCCTGGTGACAAATGTCCTTCCTGATTACAAGAACCAAAGGCAACTCCCGGGCCCTACAGCGTCTCTTCTTCCTCTCCAACAATGGTGCCAAACGTCCTTCCTGATTGTAGGATCAAAGACAACTCCTAAATCTTACAAAGTTCTTCTCTCCAATCAAAAACAACTCTCCTTTCTCCACCCCACCGCTGTGGTTCCCCCCTTTAAATATCTTTGACCTCAGCCGATGCTTCGTTCTCCTGACCCACAGGAGAGTGCAGGCCGCTGAGCTCAGCTAAATAAAGCACTACAAATTTTCTGCTTTTGGATCTTTGCTTTCATCTCGACACAAAACAAAAGAGCAGTGCATTTTCTGAGACTACACACCAGTTAGTGGAAGAGGCAGCTGCTCCACCCTGTGATTTTCCCCTTCCTGATTTCCCCACTTGAAGCTCCTTGGTGGCAAAGATGGCCTGGAGCCGTGTCCTGGGGCTCCTTCCTTCTGAGGCACTGTCCTCTCCAGATCTTGCTAAAAGCGTCTCTGGAAATAATCTGGCTGCAGACCATGACAAGCAAGCTAGAAGCTTTCTTTATATTTCCACAGAGATAAGTTTTTATGACCTGTCACCCTTGTCCCCAGAAACTTATAGTTTCAAACCACCACAGGCTGATTCCTTTTGACAGTGGTTCCCCACAGAAGTGTCTGTGAGAGCCATCTGTGGAGCCTCGGTAGGAGCTGGCCCCAGGCCATCATGCTGGTGGGTGGCACATGCTCTAGGTTCATACAGATTGCTTCATTTTTTTTCAAATGTTTTTGAGGCAGGGTTTTGCTGTGCAGCTCAGTGTGGCCCACTTTGTAGCCCAGGCTAGTCTTGAGCCCACGACGATTCCCCTGTCTCAGGCTTCCTGGGTGCTGGGAGTATAGGTGTGTGCCACCACACCTGGCTGCTTTACTTTAATAGTTTCAAATAATTCTGGTGCACACACCCAATCACAAGGACCTTGTTAACTACAAGTAGCTTCTGACATGCTGTTCCAGACCCGTTGACAGTGTAAACACACATCGGGTTGGAGCCTGACCAGTCAGTCAGTCAGGGACACAGTCTTAAGGAAGGAAAGCCACCCTGGGAGCGCCTCCGGGGTGGAGCTGCACTGCATGCTTCTTGCTCTTTCTCTCTCTGCACTCAACATTCTTTAGTCTTATTTCCTCATCTCCAGGTCTCACCTGGAGTGCAGTGAACGCCAGTGACACACAGGCAGCAATGCGGCAGTTGACATTGGCTCTTGTGGCCGCCGCTATCTGTGCAACTCTCCGAACCTCGGAAGGTAGGCTGGGGTGACCATGGCCTGTGTTGGGAAGGCAGCGCCTCCCAAGCTAGTGTTGGGAGGAGCGAGGGGTGCGGGAACCCCTAACTCCAGCAGGTGTCCCTGCTGGAGAGTGGCCTGGGTTTAAGCTCTGGACTCCCGAGGAGTTTCAGGAAAGGGCCACATCGTATCTGAGGGTTGGTAGCATGGCGCCAGTGGGGGAAGCGCTGCCAGGACGGGTGGCTTTGGGCCGTTCATCCTCTGGCCACAGTGGCTCACAGTATTCCCACCGAGAGCCAGCATTTTAAAAAACTGATTTCAGCTGGGTGTGGTGGCACACTCAGAAGGCTGAGGCAGGAGGGTCACTATGAATTTGAGGTCACCCTAGGCTTCTGCAGTGAGTTCAAGGCCAGCCTGAATTACAGAGCTTGTCTCAAAAACCAGACAAAAACAAAACAATAAAATAATAGACTTCCCATGTACATCCCCACACATACACAAACTTAATTTAGAGCAACCTTTAAGAAATCTGATCTAGGGGCCCAGCAGGATGGCTCAGTGGTCTAAAGCGCCTGCTTGGGAAAGCTTGGGCGGCTTCAGGGACCATGGTTCGATCCCTGGCACCACATGCTGCGCCAGCCCTGCCCTTGGGGTGGACTGAGCCAGCCATAAAAATGAGTGAATAAACAAAGGTTCTGAAACAAGAAAAAAAGAATAAATAAAATAAAATATTCTTAAAAAAAATAAAAAAAAGAAATCCAATCTAGGGGTTTTGGATCTGGCTCTGTGGCACTCTTAAAGGGCCATCCTCTACAGTGCGAGCCAAGCAGGGCAGCACAGGCTTGGCAATCGCAGCTCAGAGACCGTGGCAAGAGCCAGCAGGAGTGGGCCAGCCTCCGTCCTGCTCCTCTCGAGTTCACTGGTTCCCATGAGCTAGCTGCCTGGGCCCTAAGTGGGTGATTTGCTTAGGAACCTCCATTAGTGCCTCCATTACTGGGCTTAAATAGCCACAGAAAGATGGATAATCTTGCCTTAATTTCTATCTGTCTGTCTGTCTGTTTGTCTGTCTGTCTGTCTGTTTATTTTTTAAGGAAGGAAAGCTTTGTTTAGCCCACAGCCTGTGGAGGTTTTAGTCCATAATCAGCTGGCTCTGAGGCAGAGTGGCCTATGGCAGAGGGCAGTTGTTGATGGTGGCCGAAAACAGTAAGAGCAAAGAGGCAGGAGCTGAGGTAGTGGTGGTAGCAGTGACAGAGAGGCGGAGAGGAGGAGGACAATTTCTGTCTTATCAAGATAAAGACAAAAGCTTGTCATCTTCACATTTCTGTAGCCATCTTCAGAGACAACCTCTGACATTTGAGGACTTGCCTTGTTGTCTCCTAAATGTCTAATGCTGCGGTGGGGAACCTATAGCACATGTTATTTTTCCTTTAAGAGAAAAGATGCTGGTGTATGAGTGGGATTTTTTTCCACTCAAGATAAGTATTCAGGGTTAATCACAGTGTTGCCCCTGTGATAAATACTGGTTTGGGGCTGCAGTTCCAGCTCTTGGTCTCTCACTGACCTAACAACTCAGGCTTCTCTCCTGGTTCTGACAACTCCGCCAACAAAATATAGTTCATGCATAGCTTTGTAAGTGAGGGGTCTCAGCTGACCTCCCGATCTGTTTCTAGCTTCCTTAGAGTGAGAGTCTGAGAAGATAAAGGGAAAGACAGATGGCCGGGAGGGGGCAGCCACAGGACGCTCTGCCTGACCTCCACCCAGCCTCAGAAACCGAGTGGGAGAGGGTGGGACAGCAAAAGGCAAAAGCTTGAGAGGTGCCGCAGGCAACAAGGAAGACCGTGGGGCTCCTCGGGGCTTCTGTTAAGATGGCTGCGGCCCGGATCCTCACAGCTGGGGAGCCCCAGCCAGGAAGCCCCAGCCGCCTGCCATTTGAAAATAAGTACTGGTGAGTTAAACTGCATGAAATAGGTCTGAGAACAGCTGAGGAACTGTGAGGTCAGGGGCAAGGTGGCTTCGGGTCAGGCTCTGGCGGCTTCGGGCAAGTGCGTGTGCGTGAGTGCGCGCGCTCGCACACCAGCTGCTGCGGCCAACGCTGAATACTGCAGGCTCCAGGAGGAGAGGGGAGAGCAGGAGGGAAGGAGACAGGGAGCCCTGGCAGCCCGGGAAGGAGCTGTGGCCTTGGCAGTGACCCCAAGCTGGAGGTGGGGACGCAGGCTGGGCCCGAAGGGCACTGGGGGACACCCTTTGTTTCTTCAGGCCGCACGCTGTTTCGCTATCTTTTGTGTGTGTGTGTGGTGGGACCGGGGTTGTTTCGCTATCTTAATAGTCTCTTAAATGGCTATCTGATGTGATATCCCACGGTGCCTGTGCCAATCAGGAAGTAGCCGACTTTATTCCTAATTAAAAGCCTTGTGTCCCTCCCCGGCAGGTCACATCTGCGGTATGGCAGTTGGCTCTAAGAACACATTCTTCTGTCCATAAAAGTCTCTTACCCAATTGCAGCGACTCTGAGCCAGGTTTGTTTGTTTGTTTTGTCTTTTTAAGACAGGCTTTCACTATGCAGTTCAGGCTGGCCTTGAGCTCACTTTTGTAGCCCAGGCTGGTCTCGAACTTTCACTGATCCTTCTGCCTCAGCCTCCCAAGTGCTGGGATTACAGGCGTGCGCCACCACGCCCGTGAGCCAGGTTTTTAAATTCATCGTGCAGATCAGAAGTGTGGATGGTACGGTAGTGCTCCATTTGCCTCTGGCAGGGGGAAGTTGAGAGCTTTGCTTCGTTGAGCCCCAAAGTGCCTTCCCACCGACAGCCTACCTACTCAGTCTTTCATGTGGCCCCTAAACACACATACTTGCTGGAGGCTTGCTGCTTATACTCCAGAAGAAAGCCTGCTCTTTTGCACATTTTATGGGATGCCTGGGGTTACCAAGCATACACTGGTGCTTCTGAGCTGCTCTGCAGAGTTGTGCTGTCCGGTTCGTCAGCAGTGGCCCGCAGAGGCTGACGCCCCTGACCTGCAAGGCTGCCTTCCTTGAGTTTCTCTCCAGATGTGTCATCCCAGCCTTAGTGAAAGCACTGCCCACCGGTTCCCTACCACCTCTACCCACTGGCCTAAGTTTCTGCAGAGCTTGGTTCAAAACCCAGCATGTCTATAAGACAGCTCTGAGGTTTCTGGGGTTTTTGCAATTGCCCTTGTCTGTGTCTGGAGAAAAGAGTGCAAATAAGGGCTGGGCTCCTTTTAAGGGCAATATGCTTTACTCTTTCTTTCTTTTTTTTTTTTTTTTTTTTTTTTTTTTTTTTTTTTTTTTTTTTTTTTTGAGACAGGTTCTCACTATGCAGTTCAGGCTGGCCTTGAGCTCACTTTTGTAGCTCAGGCTGGTCTTGAACTCACACTGATCCTCCTGCCTCAGCCTCCCAAGTGCTGGGATTACAGGTGTGAGCCACCACACCCGGCTAAAGGGCAATACTCTTACTCTTAATGTTGAATTTTAAATTCAATGCATGACTTGTATAAGCATAAAGCCAGGCTTAAATCCCCTGAACAATTATAAAGCTTTTCTGTAATTATAAAACCAAATTGAGCCGGGCGTGATGGCTCACGCCTGTAATCCCAGCACTCGGGAGGCTGAGGCAGGAGGATTGGTGCGAGTTCGAGACCAGCCTGGGCTACAAAAGTGAGCTCAAGGCCAGCCTCAACTGCATAGCGAGACCCTGTCTCAAAAAAGACAAAAAAACAAAAAACAAAAAAAACAAATTGAAGTAAAAACATAACTACAAAACAAATATTTCAACATAGTAATAACATTAACTTAACACAACAGTTAAGGTGTGCCTGAAAAATGAATTGCTTCTTCAAACAAATATAGCACAATGCTTGAGGTCCAGGGTCAGTAAGTCTCATGCATACACTACCAGGACACAAGGAACTCGGTGTGCTCAGTCCCCACCTTTTTCTGTGTAAATCCGGTGGTACAGTTTTACTTGCCCTTAGCACAAATGTGTTATAACGTCTGCGCTGTTCTTTTCTGATTGGCTCAGGACCAACTAAGATAGCCTTGGGTTTGCTGACTATGCTAGTATAAACACAAGGAAAACTTCAAGCTCCCAATTATGATTTGTGCCTGGATGTGCACCCAGGGCCTCACACAGCCATGGGCAGTGGGCGTCTAGAGCTTGGGATTGATCCACAGCCTAGCCTGGGACTACGTGTGAATGCCATAGCGCCCTGGGGTAGGGAGCGTGCACAGAGCCGAGGCCTCGAGGGAGAGAGGCTTGCTCTAGCCACTCACTGCCTCCCCTGTGCTCTTGCTGTGTTCTGCCACCATGAACTGCTGCCCTCTGCCCTGTGCCCCTCTGCTTGGAGCCAGGTGAGTACAGCTGAAACCTCCACAGACTGTGAGCTAGATAAACCTTCGCTTCCCTAATTTTGGGTGCTGGGTATTTTGTCCCAGCAGCAAGAGAAGAGTGACTGAGACCCTATGCATTGTCCTACAGTGGCACTCCAGAATAGCCAGGACATGTCTACCTATTAAGTGATGTATCAAACCTCCTTAGTAGGACTTGGGAATACCAAGAATGCACCCACGGGTTCCTTCCCAAGGTCTGTGAAATGCCGTTGGAGAAATGCTGGCAGCCTCACCCTGGGAAGAGGCATGAGCTTTGGACTCTAGCAGACAAGGCAGAATTCTCCCTATGGGAGCCTGGGTCCTTGTATTAAGTTCTCAGAGATCCACCTTTCTTACCTGCACAATAGGGAGCCTCCGTTACCTATGGTGCCTTCACGATTGAACGCAGTGTACAGAAAGCATTTCGCCTGTGAGGCTGCTCAATCCTCATTGTACTCGCAACCTGCCCTCTGCCTCCCACAAGGCTCTGATTTTTTTTTTTTAAGCAAAATGACCAAAAGTGGGGATGTGCATGTAGCTCACTGAAGGAGTCCTCAGCAGGGGCGAACTCCTGGACTCACACCTCAAAACCAAAAATTAAAGCAATGAAGAAGGTAAAACAAAAAACAGTAACAAATTCATATTTAGGTCCCTACCATGGGCCAGGCATTATGCTCTGGTTTGGCCTCCAGGTTCCTGCTTCTACTTACCATTTGTGTACTATTTGTCCACTGTTGTACATACTCAGATGTGTAAGTGCAAATCTTAATGCCCCTACAAGGTGGCTGCTATTTCTCTCTGTCTCTCTGTCTCTCTGTCTCTGTCTCTCTGTCTGTCTCTGTCTCTGTCTCTGTCTCTCTCTCTCTCTCTCTCTCTCTCTCTCTCTTTGTATTTTTTAGGGAAGGGTTCACAGGTTGTTTAGGGTCTCACTACTAGATTGGACTCCTAGTGATCTGCCTGTTTATAGCCTCCCAAGAGGCTGGGATCACAGGTGCGCTAACCCATCATGCCCAGTCTCAATTGCTGTCTCAGAGTGCCCTGAGGGGAAGGGCCTGCACAGCAGGCCAGGTACGAACCCTGACCCCTGAGCCTGCTTGCAGGTGCTTTAATCCACTGAGCTATTTGGCCAGTCCTTATTTCCATCTCTGTATCATAGAGAAAAGAAGTGAGACAAAATGAAGCACCTTAGCTGGGTGCAGTGATGCACACCTGTAATCCCAGCACTTGGGATGCTGAGGTAGGAGGGTTGATCTGAGTTCGAGACCAGCCTTGACTACAAAAGTGAGCTCAGGGTCAGCCTAAACTGCATAGCAAAGACCCTGTCTCAAGAAACAAAAACAAAAAACAGTGCATTAACTCACCCACAGTCAGCTAAAAAGCGGCAGAGCCAAGGTTTGAACCCCGGGTCTGCTTCCACTGCACAAATGCCATGCTGCAAAAGCTTTCAGGTTGTCCCCATGGCCCAGGATTACTCAGCCTTTGCAGCATCAACCCTTGACCATGCTAGTGTGTGTTGCATAGGAAACACTTATGGCCAGATAGCTCCACCTTAAGGCAAAAAAGAATGGCCGTCTACCCTCCACTTTCTCAGACATTCAGAATTCCAAAAAGCCTCTGGATGACCACTTGGACCATCACAACTGCAGTCCTCATGAACTGGTGAGATTTGCCCACTCGGTCACAGTAGCGGGCAACTATGTAACCCAGCAATTCCCCTGCCTCGGCCTTCCACGTGCTGGGATTATTTGTGCCCTTTTCAAAATCCTCTCACTCTGGAGACACTGTCAGAAGCTGAATCTTTCATACGTGTCTTGTCTCTTTTCCATCCTGTGGCTGTCACCAGGGCATTTCTTCACTTTCTGCTTCACTGTGCCCTGTGTGGTAGTGATCTTCCAGCCAGGGCCGCAGCTCTGAGAACTACACTTAATGGCAGAACAGCGCAACTATCGAGGATGCTGGGTCATCTCCCTAGAGCAGCAGGGTCCTTTTTTGAAGCCCCAGAACTTCACTTACAGCACAGATTTGTTGTGTAGTATTTCAGAGTTGGTTTTCCCAGGTCTTGAGCATTTGGAACTCTCAGTACACAATTAATACAGTTAATACAGGAACCTAATACTGAGCACAGTGACAATAACCACAAGCCAAGAGCATCAATCCTAATAAGACACACAGTAGCGCGTTTACTTATTTATTTTGTATTTAAAGAAGGGTCTACAGGGTGTTCAGGGTCTCACTACTAGGTCAGACTCAGTGATCTGCCTGTTTACAGCCTCCCAAGAGCTGGGATTACAGGCTCGCATCCCCACACTCAGTCTCAATTGCCAACTCAGCGCGACCGGGCAGCAGGGCCGGCACAGCAAGCCTGGGGATTGAACTGCTGGCCCCTCCTGCAGGCATTTTAATCCGCTGAGCAATTTGGCTGGCCCTAAGTAATGCACTTGATCAGATACAAACAGCACGTTAAAATAATAAATACATTAAGTGACGTGGCTGTGAGGTGACACCCAATTACTTGAATTTGGAGCCAGTGCTTCTGAAAAGCACTAAAGTTTTTGGTAATCCAGGACATAATACAGGGTATTATGACCCCAAACAGGGTATTATTCAAAGTGGCAAAATTTTTTAATGCTATGAAGAGCCTGAAGACAAGACAGAACAAGACAGAACGTTAAGACTGCCCGTGCTTGGCTGCGCCCCAGCAGCACCGGGAAAGCTGACAAGACCACAAGGTAGACGCTGACAGGCGGGGACTAAGCCGTACCCCTGCATCAGCTAGCAGGGAACGGTAGGCCGCCTACCACTTTCGAGGGGGCAGCGGCGACCCCACGCACTGCAGACCGCCAAAGGAAAGCCCCGCCAGCTCTCGGGGGCTCCTCGCAGGGACCGCGAGGCCGGCCGGGGCCCCCGCAAACACGCTGAACGCCCCGGCCACTGCCTTCCCGGAGCGCAGGCGCCTGCGCTTTCCCACGCCCCGCCCCTGGCGCAGGGCGCCCACCGCGCACGCGCGGCTGCGGTCGTCCTCTGGTTGCTTGGTTGGTTATTCGGTTTCTGTTCTGGGACTTTTTGAGAAATGCTTGTTTTATTTATTTTATTTATTTATTTATTTTTTTTTTTTTTTTGAGACAGGGTCTTGCTATGCAGTTGAGGCTGGCCTTGAGCTCACTTTTGTAGCCCAGGCTGGTCTCGAACTCGCACCAATCCTCCTGCCTCAGCCTCCCGAGTGCTGGGATTACAGGCGTGAGCCACCACGCCCGGCTGAGAAATGCTTGTTTTAAATCTACTGGAAATGGGGCTGGGGAGATAGCTGAGGGGGACGAGGGCCTGCCTGGCAAGTGTAAGGTCCTGAGTTCGATCTTCTGGAAAAGAGTGCTGGCGAGCGCGAGGACCCGGGTTGGATGCCGGGCAGGCCGAGCTGCGTAGGGAGACCCGGTGCCAAGTAAATAAATAAAAGAGCTTTAGTAGGTAGAAATCTTCAGGAATTTGCAGAAATTTGCAGAGAGGTTTCTGAACAAAAACCAAGCTGCATGAGAAATATGCCAAATAATCAATACCTGAGATCTCATCCCACTAAAAACATTTTGTACATCAAAATAAATCACCCTATCAGAAAAGAGAGGAAGCCGGGCGTGGTGGTGCATGCCTGTAATCCCAGCACTCGGGAGGCTGAGGCGGGAGGATCGGCGAGAATTCGAGACCAACCTGGACTACAAAACTGAGCTCAAGGCCAGCCTCAACTGTACAGCGAGACCCTGTCTCAAAAAGACAAAAAAAAAAAAAAAAGAGAGAGAGAGAGAGAGGAAGCATAGCAGGAACAAATCCGTGCGTTTATGTACACAGGATGAATCAGATATTGTTCCTAAGAACCTTTAAAAGATTTTTCATGCTTGGGATACCTGTCGTTCTGGTCTTTTAGACGTGTAAAAGAAAGGGGGGCGGGTGTTGCTTGCAAGTCGGCTTAAGTCAGTAACCTCCAACACGCCAGTTTCACTGGTAACTCAATGCAAATAAGGAACTTTGGACTGTGCATACAGCTACTTCCTCTCAGCTCAAAAAAAAAGAAATCTTTCTTTTTCCTCTCTTTTTCTTTCTTTTTCCTTACCAATATCGATCAGAAATTTCTTCATGTGTACACCCTATGCTCTGTGTAACTATTATGAAAACAACACTATGCAATGTGTCAATTATTGCGAACTACTACTAACGTGTTTTCAAACTATCTTATTTTTTTTATTGTTTCAGAACTTTTGTTTGTTTATTTTTATGGCCGGCTCAGCCTGCCCTGAGTGCAGGGCTGGTATAGCATGTGGTGCCGGGGATTGAACCGTGGTCCCTGCAGCCACCTAAGCTTTCCTAAGCAGGCACTTTAGACCACTGAGCTATCCTGCCGGGCCCCTAAAAATGATTTTTAAAAAATGAAAAAAAACCCCACATCATATCAGCAGAAAAAACAAAACAAAATAAAACAAAAGAATCATTGTGGCTGAAAGCAGCAGGATAACTATGTGTAGTGAGAACCTATAGTCCCTATAACAAAATACATTAAAAGAAAAGAAATCGCCAACAGAGTAAAAAGAAAACCTACAAATGGGGTCTTTGATATCGAGGATCAAACTTGGCACCTTGCACTTACTAGGCAGGGGCTCATTCCACTAAGCTAGCCCTGATCCCAAACCCACAAATTTGAAAACAATTTTAGCCACTGTCCCCCAAAGGATTTCTATCTAGAACATGTAAAGAATAAAAAACAAAAAAACCCAAAGCAAAAAAAGCAGGCCACCCAAATTCAAAGACCCAATCCAGAAATGGGCATCTGAGATGAATACACATTTCTGAGATGAAGAAATGCAAATGGAAAATAAATATATGAAAAAATGTTCAGCATCATTGATCATTTGAGAAATGCAAATTAAAACAACCCTGAGATTCCGTCTCAGTCCAGAAAGAATGGCTATCCTTAAGAAATGAGCCAAAAAAAAAAAAAAAAAGAAATGAGCCAATAACAAATCCTGGAGGGCTCATGGGGGAAAAGGAACCCTTTTCACTGTTGGTGGGAATGTGGCCAGGTACAACCACTGTGGACATCAGTGTGGAGACTTCAGAAAACTAGGATTGGAGGTCCTATTCAACCCAGCTATCCCCCTTCTGGATATCTTCCCAGGACTGAAAACATCACACTACAGTGATATATGTGCACCCATGTTTATAGCAGCACAATTTATCATAGTTTTAGAAACAGCTGGGCGTGGTGGCTCATGCCTGTAATCCTGGCACTCAGGAGGCTGAGGCAGGAGGATCGGTGCGAGTTCGAGACCAGCCTGGGCTACAAAAGTGAGCTCAAGGCCAGCCTGAACTGCATAGCGAGACCCTGTCTCAAAAAGACAAAAATAATAATAATAATAATAATAATAATAATAATAATAATATCAGTCATTAGAATAGAAAGACAATTCTTTCTTCCAGCATCCTGTATCAAAGTTTCATTTATTTATTTATTTATTTATTTATTTATTTATTTATTT
>PVJA010021358.1:0-14846 GCA_004027025.1 Myocastor coypus | reverse complement strand
TCTGACAACCACTAGGAAGGCAATGGTATACAATATAACAATTGTTGAATTCCTATCTTGTTTTTTGAAATTTTGCATTGTTTTTAATGTTTTTAAAATTATTTTTATTTTATTTATTTTTTTCTTGTTTCGGAACCTTTGTTTGTTTGTTCACTCATTTTTATGGCTGGCTCAGCCCGCTCCGAGGGCAGGGCTGGCGCAGCATGTGGTGCCGGGCATTGAACTACGGTCCCTGAAGCCGCCCAAGCTTGCCCAAGCTTTCCCAAGCAGGGGCTTTAGACCACTGAGCCATCCCGCCAGGCCCCTTTAAATTATTTTTAAATTCTCTTTGAAATAAAAAAAGAAAATGCTTGTTTGGTGTGTGTGTGTGTGTGTGTGTGTGTGTGTGTGTATGCAGGTATGCCCTTAAAGTCAAAATTTTTCCTTAGGCTAAATTTAACTGTGTTGGGCCCAGCAGGATGGCTCAGTGGTCTAAAGCACCTGCTTAGGAAAGCTTAGGCAGCTACAGGGACTGCGGCTTGATCACTGGCACCACATGCTGCGCCAGCCTGCCCTCAGGGCAGGCTGAGCCAGCCATAAAAATAAATAAACAAACAAAAGTTCTGAAACAAGAAAATAAAATAAATAATTCTTTGAAAAAAAAAATTAACTGTGTTAAGTGGCACTTGTTTCTCATAGCTTGTAATGCCCATTTTAACCCATGAATTAATGCAGTTTTTAGATTCTAAGCAAACTGGGCTGGGGATATAGTTCAGTGGTATAAGCACCTGCCTGCTAGGTGCAAGCTCCTGAGTTCAATTACCAGCACAGCCAAAAAAAAAAAAGCAACACACACAAGGGTGATATAAGCAAATTTGTGCGCAGAAAACAAGTGCAACTGTCATCTGAATAAAAATAAGGTGACTGCACGAGAAATTCACACATTGTTCTCCTTCTCAGCATAACTGACACTGGTAAATCTGGAGTCACAACTGGCATCAAGGGAAGCGGCTAATCCTTCTCTAAAAGAAACGCCGACTCTACGAGTGTGAGCAAGAGAAGCGCTGGGCGTGGGGTTGCCCAACAGGATGTAGCCGGGCTCCCCTCCGTCCACGCCAGTTACCTTTCCCTGTGAACCACTGCACACCTGCAAAGTTACAGAGCTCTTGTCGTGCGAGCCGCTGTCCTACCCGCCAACGTGCAGTAAACGCTAACTTACTTCCTACTCTTTGATAATAAACGTGGCATAATGATCTCCAGATGAACCACTTAACTGTGCACGTTAAGAAACATAATCCAGTTTACTAAGGCACGGAGGCTCCGGCACTTCACTGCTTGATAAATATTGCCCTTGGATGCCTTATGTTCAACACACGGTTTGCTTGCCTTGTACCAAAAATGTCCTCCACACATCTCGTGTGCTGGGAGGTGTTAGAGCAGACAGCTGTCAGAGGAGAAGCCTGGCTGGAATGTCCTTGGGGATGGGTCCTGGGGGACGGCAGGAGAGGGGTGTTCCTGGCCCTGGACCCCCTACCTCAGCTGACCACACCTGAAAACAGGAGCCCAGATAAACCTTTCCCCCCACAAAGCACCAAGACCCAGATTCAGTAGAACTGGGAAAGTATATTTGCTCACCAAAGAAGTGATCTACTGATAACCCTGCGGTATTCTGAGCATACCTCTGTTCACACTTCCTTATTATTTAGTTTGGTACTGGGGATTAAGCTCAGTGCTTGCTAAGCAAGCACGCTGCTGCTGAGCTTTGCTCCAACCTGGCAGTTACTTTGCTGTACTGTAACTATTTATCTGCCTAAGCTCAGGAAGGACAGAGACTGTGCCTCGTCCCTTCACCACTTCAGGTGCAGAGTTTAGGATCTATCACAGAGTGGGCACTCAGGAAATGTCTGCTGGCCGGCGGTGGTACACGTCTGTAACCCTAGCATTCGGAAGGTTAAGCCAGGAGAAGCTCTGTGAGTTCAAGACCAGCCTGGGCTACAAAGTAAGCTCAAGGCCAGCCTGAACTGCATTGTGAGGTTCTGTCTAGAAAGATAAGAAATAAAATCATACTTTTCCAGTTCTAGTGGACCTGGTTGGCTGGTGCATCCTTTGCCTCCCCGCATGCTCACAGCAGGGAACGATGATAAGTCCATTTCTGTCTCCAAGTGAGGAAGAAAAGGACCTGCACCCCACGGGCTGGCTTGCACCTGCACACACTCTCTTTATGCAGAACAGCTAAATTAGAAGTAGGACCGAGTAGAATTTATACATCACATGTGTGGCTGTATTGCAGCCGCATCTACCGAGTAAAATGCAGTTTATTTTACTTTATTTTATCTTCAATCTTATTTTTGATACACAGCTCAGACTCATAGTGATCTTCCTGTTTCAGCCTCCTCAACACTGGGATTACAGCTGTGCGTGCTACTAAGCCCTGTTTCAGGGTGCACCCGGAGTTCTGGCAATTGCATTTGGGACCTTGCACTTTCCAGGCAGGAACTTCTGCCACCAAGCTATCTCCCCAGCCCAAATACAGGATTTAGAAGTTACTGAGACCTGTGTATGGTGCCCCATGCCTGTAATTCCAGCACTCGAGAGGCTGAGGCAGGAGGACTGCTGTGAGTTTGAGGTCAGCTGGGGCTACACAGTGAAACTCTGCCTAAAAGAGAAAGTTACTGAGAACCTTTTGCAAGTAAATTTATACAGACATGCAGCTAAAATACACTTGGAGACTACGTGTGCATTCTAGTTTTCTTTTTTTATCAGCCTCTTGGCACATTTCAGGTTCCTGTCATGATCGCGTCTGTCACAGGGACTTTGTGCCTGCACACCACCTACCTCGATCCCTGCTTCTCCAACCCCTCCTGCCTCATTTTCCGTTTTCTCCAACTTGTTTGTTTCCTCCTCCTCCCTTTTGCCCTTTTCCTCCCCAGTTCCCCTTCCCGCTTGGACACTTTTTCGGTTTCATGCTTCCTGTTATACATTTTGATCTTTTTTTTTTTTTTTTTTGTGGGACCAGGGTTTGAACGCACAGCCTTGTACTTGCCAGGCAAACACTTATGCCATGGAGCTATCTCCCTGGTCACACATTTTGGTCTTTCTTGATGCTGACAGAAGGTAAAATTGTTGGACTAAAGCTTCGTGTCTACTCATCCATACCTGAAGCCATGAGGAACTTCGAGGTGGAGGAGCATCAGGCTATTTGGGTTCCATAAAGCAGGAGGAAAAGTGCAGAGGCTTTATTTCTCGAAGGCTTTCGTGCTGGTCCTCTGTGGGGCTCTGAGACAAGGGCAAAGGCACCTGGCCTCGATGCAGGAACTGAAGGGGACCTGGTTTACTCTGTTAGCTTGGACCAGGCTCTGCGCAGGTTCATCTGCCCTGGTCTAAGACACCATCTTGCACAGGTTTGATCTAGGATTTCGTGAGATCAAAACCCTAGACAGCATTCTGTTTTCTTCTACCTGAAGCGTCCTGGGCACGTAGTTCCTCCTACCTTCCTAAATAATTTAATTTCTCTACTTATGTGTTTCTACGGAACTTGGTTCTGGTTTCCATAGCACTGTTTCAAGAAAATGTGGAGGTTCAGGTCTAGCTGCGTATGATGGCACATGCCTAATGCAGTAATCTGGCACCTGGGGTGGAGGCGGGGAGGCAGGAGCAGGGCATGCCAGCCTGGGCTACCCAGTGAGTTCAAGCCCAGCAAGCTCTAACATGGCCCTTTCCCCTTCTTTTAGCCATCCTGCCCATTGCTGCCAGCTGTTGCACCGAGGTTTCACGTCATATTTCCAGAAGGCTCCTAGAAAGAGTGACGGCGTGTCACATCCAAAGAGCAGATGGGGACTGCGACTTGGCTGCTGTCATGTGAGTGTGCTCAGGCAGGGATGACGTCTAAACCTGTGCATTGAGTAGCTCTCTGGCCCACAGCAACAGACCGAAAGGCTTTGTAGGGCGCACAACATACATATAAGCGTTCAAAGAAAGGAAAGAAGAATGGGTAGGGGCAGCGGCTTTGGGCCCTGGGCTCCTGAGCCCCGCCCCCCAGCCCTAAGCCCTGTCTCCACCCCCACCCCCACCCCACCCTGCACCTGTGAAGCTGTGTAAGGGTTAAGTACCCTCAGTGCTCAGCTAGCACAACTTTCTTAAGCAAACAAAGAGCTACTGAGTTAAAAAGCACAATGGCAAAGGGAAGGTAACTCTGCTGTCTGTCACGTCTTCAACTACTACTTTTCCAGGCTAGAATGTGGGATGCTGCCACTTTTACTCTTTAACTTCATCAGGAGCCCATTTTAACTTTTGTGTGTGTGTGATCAGGGTTCAAACTCATGATCTTGTACTTGCCGAGCAGGCACTTGTGCCATGGAGCTGTCTCCCTAGCCCCCTTAAGTTTCAAAAAGCTGTCACAGGTCCTGTCACAGGCACTGCGAGCAATCCAATTACAAATATCCTTTGCTTTTGATTCTGGAGTGTTGACTTGAGGGGCGCCCTGCAGCCCCTTCCAGCCCACCCTGGCTTGGAATGCGAGGCCAAACACAACCGTGCTAAGAGGAAGCCCTAAGTTATTTCCCTGTGAAATGGTAAGGGAAGCCTGCAAGGCATAGGCACCTGGTGTCAGGGCCAATTGTGCGCTCACGGCGCCGGCTCACAATACTTGCTATCTCCTGCCCGCCAGCAGGCACGCTGGAGCTAACCGTGGTCTGTCGGCTGGGGACCGCTGCACTCAGGTGGGCGGAGTCTCCCTGTCATGGGGGTACACCACCACTTAGGATGCGAGGCACTGCCAGTGAACCCTGCGTGGCCCCTTCTTTGGACTCTAAACAGCCTCACTGGCTGTTTAGCTCCTTCCTGAGCTCCCGAGTCACTTCCGGGCCTCCTTATCTCACCAATAGACCAGACAGATATCTACTAATCATCAGTACCATACCAGGCGCCATTCCGTTGGCTGGGGATGCAGCAGTCATTTGACGAGCTCTGCCTGCTTGGCGTCTCCGGGAGACGTTCGCTCCACCCGGGTTCTGACAACCATTTCTGAGGAGGTGAATCATCTCTGGGATTTAAGATATACTCTTCTCCTTTCAGAAAAGCTGTCTTCTCGGTTTTGACAAGGGCTACTCCAAGAAAAAGACTCCTCAAAGTCTGGGCCAAGGCTGCGAGTTTCCACCGCTAAGGCTGTCTTCAGGTCAAGGGGCCGTGAACACCACAGCATGTTTGCACAGGACCTGTGACAGTGTTTCTAGGCGGTAGTTCCACAGATCTTAGAAGACTCTGATGAGTTTAAAAGTAGCCTTGGGATCAGCTGCTGGGAGGAGACGCTCATTGCTCCAAGCTTTTAGTATCCTGGATGTCCACTTGGGAGGAGGGGAAGCTGAGAACCTATGTCCTCCCTCATCCTCCCCCTTGGATTCATGCCTGGTCGCTGGGCACGCCTGGGTCTGAGGCATCCCAAGGTGACTGCTGAGGGGCAAACTCACTCCATCCGGTTTCTTAGGGTTCTCTTGGTGCAATTCTGTTGGTTGGAAATCTCCTGTGCACTGCTGGTAATGATGGAAGGCGAAAGGTGCAGTTAGCACAGACGCACCACACACACAGTAACTGGACTCCCCAGGTCCCTGCGCTGGCTCCACAAGCCCCTGGCTGCTCTGGCCGCTCTGGCTGCCTCAGTTCCTTCCCGCTCATTAGCATAGGTCGTCTTTGACCAAAGGAGGTCCGACCATCTGTCTACAAGGGACTCCCAGAGGAGCTGAGAATAACCAGGGGAGGTTTCTGTGGGTGTGTGAGCTACAGGCTCTAGGGCAGTGGTTCTCAACCTCTCTTTTTTTTTTGAGACAGGGTCTCACTAGGCAGTTCAGGCTGGCCTTGAGCTCACTTTTGTAGCCCAGGCTGGTCTTGAACTCGCACCAGTCCTCCTGCCTCAGCCTTCCAAGTGCTGGGATTACAGGTGTGAGCCACCACTTCCAGCTTCAACCTTTATTTTATTTTATTCTTGTTTCACATCTTTTGTTTATTTGTTTATTTTTTTATGGCCGGCTCAGCCTGCCCTCAGGGCTGGACTGGCGCAGCATGTGGTGCCGGGGATCGAACCACGGTCCCTGCAGCCGCCCAACCTTTCCTAAACAGGCACTTTAGACCACTGAGCCATCCTGCCGGGCCGCTTCAACCTTTCTAATGCCATGACCTCGCAATACAGTTCCTCATGTTATGGTGACCCCAAACCAAAAAATAATTTTGGTGGCTACTTCAAAACTGTAATTTTGCTACAGTTATGATTTGGAATGTAAATACCTGATATACATTATGTATTCTTATTGCTACAAATCAAACATAATTTAAACATAGTGATTAATCACAAAAACAATGTTTAATTATATGTTGAGAAATATTTATTACTAATTCCAATAAATAACATTTCACCATGGCATAGCATGGATTTAAAAAGCCATCGGAAATATGTATTTTCTGATGGCTTTAGGTGACCCCGGTGTTTTGGTCGTTCGTCCCCTGCTGGGGCTCCGACCCACAGGATGAGAACCGCTGCTCTAGGGCCTCCAGGGGTGCCATGAACAGTAGCAGTTGCTGTGGCCAGAAGTAGGTGTCAGAGAAACGAAAGGCACAGGAACAAAAATGACAGATATCCTCATTTTGAGAAGGAAAAATATGTTGAAAAATGTCTTCATTTTTTTTAAGAATTTTTTTATTTTCATTTTTTCTTGTTTCAGAATTTTTGTGTTTATTTATTTTTATGGCCGGCTCAGCCTGCCCTAAGGGCAGGGCTGGTGCAGCATGTGGTGCCAGGGATTGAACTGCGGTCCCTGCAGCCGCCCAAGCTTTCCTAAGCAGGCACTTTAGACCACTGAGCCATCCTGCCAGGCCCGTCTTCATTTTTAAAAAGGTTCAATTTTTTTTTATTATTATGGCTGGCTCAGCTACCCTGGAAGGTGGGGCTGGCACAGCATGTGGTGCTGGGGAAACTGTCAAGCCAGTTACTAGGCCTAAGAATATTGTATTCAAGTGCGGATATATATATATATATATATATATATATATATATATATATATATATATATATCCCCGCGAGATGGGGATTTGAACTCATGACCTTGCACTTGCCAGGCAGGCACTTGTGCCATGAAGCTATCTCTATGGCCTCCTAAGTGCAAGGTTATGAATTGACTTCTTTGTGTTTATAAGAAAGGTAAAAACTGCAGAGCAATTGTGACTTGGTCTCAAAAAAAGAAAAAAAAATTTATGTTTTAGTACAGGGTCTATAGGTGCTACAGTGCAGAACACACTCCTTTTTGTGTGACTACAATTCCCAGGCCCCATGTATTTTATAAATCACAGTTAATTAACACATACTAGCTGACAATGAACTTACAGGCTGGCCCTCCTTTCTGCCTGGAAACAGGTCCTCCTTCTGACCCTCCCTGATGGCTGTACCGTTTGGTGCCTGAGACGGCAGCTCTCCTGCTTATGCCCTTCTACTGTGAAAGGTGCCAGAGGGTGGAGGTTTTGGAACTGCATAGAAGGAATCTGTTAGGAAGAACCTTTGAGGCTATGAAATAGTTATCTGAGAGGCTTTTACCAGAGTGGCTGTGAAATGGTACTGTATTTAGAGCAAGGGGTACAGAAATGGCGTTCAGGGAATGATCCTCGGTACAATTGCCAAGTATAGCACACTGTCTCCAGTGCCTCGCTTACAGATGAGTCAGGACAGGAGCCAATAGGAGCCAATAGTTTCTTAAGAGTCAGACTCTTCCCCCCAGCAGTTTAGAATGCGATGACAGGTGCCTGCCTGGAAGCTACACTGTCCAGTTAGGCCAGGGGAGTGTGGAATAGGCTAGCTCCTCTCCCAATACTATGTAATCTCTTATCCTAATGAAATACACCGGGGATACAGTTTCCTGACATTTTTTGTACTTTAGGATTCTAAACCATCCCAGTATCCCAGATTTGGAATTTGCATTCTGGTACCTGTGCCCACTCCCCATCTCCCCCACCCCTACTGAATTCATGCCTTCTACTCCAGTGTCAATGTCTCTGCCTGAGGCCATCCTGTGTGCACATGTGCACTTGTGTGTCTGTATGCATGTGTGGGTTATGGGTCACTGGGGATTAGACCTAAGACCTTTGTACTGAGTTTCATCCCTAGCATTTATTTACTATTTTTAATCTTTTTTTTTTTTTTTTTTTTTTTTTTTTTTTTTTTTTTTTTTTTTTTTTTTTTTTTTTTTTTTTTTTTTTTTGTCTTCTTGAGACAGGGTCTCACTATGCAGTACAGGCTGGCCTTGAACTCATTTTTGTAGCCCAGGCTGGTCTCAAACTCACACTGATCCTCCTGCCTCAGCCTCCCAAGTGACATCCCTAACATTTATTTTATTTTATTTTATTTTTTGTCTTTTTGAGACAGGGTCTCGCTATGCAGTTGAGGCTGGCCTTGAGCTCACTTTTGTAGCCCAGGCTGGTCTCGAACTCGCACCGATCCTCCTGCCTCAGCCTCCCGAGTGCTGGGATTACAGACGTGAGCCACCATGCCCGGCTTATCCCTAACATTTAAAAATATTTTTTTTTTTTTAATTTTTGAGCCAGAGGCTGGCCAAATAGCTCAGCGGATTAAAGCACCTACAAGCAGGCAAGGTGTGAATTGGCTTTAACACATGAAAACTAGGCTTTGGGGACTTTACCTAGAAAGAAATGGAGGTGGGGCATCGTAAGAAGAGAGCACATTCTGAGTGTAGTAGACTGAGAAGGCTTTGAAAGAAAGCGGTTTTACAGACTGGGGGTTCAATCCCTGGGCCTGCCATGCCAGCCCCAGCCCCGGGGGTGTGCTGAGATACTATTGAGACTGGGTGTGGTGGCATATGCCTGTAATCCCAGCTCTCTGGAGGCTGTAAACAGGCAGATCATACAAGTTTGATCTAGTAGTGAGACCCCAAACACCCTGTAGATCTGTCCCTAAAACACAGAAGTTAAAAAAAAAATTTCTTTTTGAGCCAGCTTTTTTTTTTTTTTTTTTCTTTTTGAGACAGTCTCATTATGCAGTTCAGGCTGGCCTTGTGCTCTATGGAGCTGGTCTCAACCTATTTATTTATGTTATGGCCAGCTCAGCCTGCTCTGAGGGTGGGGCTGGCACAGCATGTAGTTCCGGGAATGAGCCACGGTCCCTGCAGTTGCCTAAGCAGGTGCTTTAGACCCCTGAGCTATCTTGCTGGCCTGAGCCAGTATCTTATGAAGATTGCTTACATTGCCCAGGCTGAACTTGTGCTCCTCCTGCCTCAGTCTCTTACAGCGCTAGGACTGCAGACATGCATTGCTATGCCTGGCTGCTCTTCTATTTTAACCATGGAGATGAGTCCTAGTCTGTTCTGGGGTTTGTCTGCATTTCAGTGAAGTCTTTCCTCAGGTTCTTGCTGACTCCATAGAAAGAGGGGAGAATTTCAGTTCTTTGGAAAGTGAAGAACTTCAAGTTATTCTACTTTATTTTGTGATTATTACTATTGGTGTTTGGGGACAAGGTCTCACTATGCAGTTCAGGCTGGCCTTGAACTTGTAGAGATTTTCCTGACTCAGCCTCCCAAGTGCTGGGATTACAGGTGTGAGATACCATGCCTGGATTCAACTATCGTTTTGGTTTTTCCTCTGCAGCAATGTTATGTTCAGGCTTACTGCTATAACAGGCCATGGTGAAAACAACCCAAGTGGCCATGGTGAAATCTCTTTCGAAGCCTTCTCAGTCTAGTACAATCACAGAATGTGCTCTCTTCTTACGATGCCCCCACCTCCATTTCTTTCTAGGTAAAGTCCCCAAAGCCTAGTTTTCATGTGGTAAAGCCAATTCACACCTTGCCTGCTTGGCTTCTGTTTTGAGTCATGTATCTAGTAACAAATCAACATGGGGCAAACTGGATGAATAACAGCCTGTTTTTAAACTTTCTTTCTCCATAACAGAGCCAAAGGTTTCACTTTTTAGGACGCAGAAATATTATGTATGTAGAGTTAGCATGATCTGCAATATTTCAACAGAGCTAGCTGGCATCTGCTGGAGAATTAAAGGTCATACAACCTTTTGTAACAAGACATCCTCCTGGTTCCTTACAAATTGTGGGTGTTGTTGTACAATTTTTGGTCTGGTGCTGAAAGAAACGATGAGAAGACCCAATGAATGTAGCTTTAGGACTCACCGAGATTTTTTTTTCAGTGAGCCCAGAGCCTCAGAACTCTTTCTTTTATTTAGCATTAAAAAATGGCTAAGAAACATATGTCACTCGAACCGGGCGTGGTGACGCACACCTGTAATCCCAGCACTTAGGAGGCTGAGGCAGGAGGATCGGTGGAGTTCGAGACCAGCCTGGGCTACAAAAGTGAGCAAAAGGCCAGCCTTAACTCTGAACTGCATAGCGAGACCCTGTCTCAAAAAAAAAAAAAAAAAAAAAGAAACACACGTCACTACTTCAATAGATATAGCACATTTTAGACACTGAGCTCATGCAAATACTAGCAGATAACACTTTAAGCATGGGAGGAGGCAACCATTGGTGTCCTGCAGCAGATAAACAAGGAACAGGGCGTCTGTGGGAAGAGCCGTCATCCGTGACCTTGAGCCTCAGCTTTTTGGGAATCTCAGGCAACAAAAGGCAGCCCTCCCTGGGCTCTATGATTCAAAGATAAGCCACCCACAGACAGAGCTCCCCCCTTAAAGCTTTAGGCCTCAGCTTTTCAAAACTCCCAAACAAGGAAAGACAGGCCTCCTTGGGTTTTGTCTATTTTTTTTTTTTTTTCTTCTTCGAGACTGGGGCTCAAACTCACGACCTTGCACTTACTAGGCAGGCACTTGTGCCACGGAGCTATCTCCCCAGCCCCTGGATTTTATCTATAATTCACCACTTCTAAAAACACCAACTGGTCTTCAATCTTATCTCTGTTACTATAGGGTGTGGCCTAAGATTCTTTCACTCACATGGAAAACTTAAAGTGAAAACAAATTCAGAGCTGGGGGTCTCATATTATATTCAATTTTAACAAATGCCTAGAATATTTTCACCTCATATCTTCATTGAATTACTTAATTCCAGCTGTAGACTTTGGCATTTTCAAAACTATGCCTACGCTATTCTCTCAAGGGCTGTGCTTTCAGGAGGGATGAGCACTGAGTCAAAGATGCAGTATGCTGAGGCCCAGAACAGCAGTAACCCTCGTCATGGGCACACAGGAACAAACGTTTAGCTGAGAGGCTCCAGAAAAACCTCACAGACAGGGAGGTCTGAGGTGGCAGTGAGGGTGTGCTGATTCCTGGGGGAAGTTTATCTTCCCTTGCTTTTTTTTTCCCTTCTTCCTTTGGTTTTTACTGTTGCTTCTTTTCCTTCTGTTCCATTCCTCTTCTGCTGCTTCCTCCTCTTTTGCTTCCTTTTTCACTTGTCCTCCTTCCCCAATTTCCTCCTTTTCCTCTCCCTCCATGCTGTTCCCTGAGGGCCACAGGCAGCAGTGCCTAAAGCCAAGGCTTACTCACAAGCTGAGTAGCTTTTGGGTTCAACTCCTAAGAATGCAGTGTCCAGTAGGGGGCCTGCCTATGACATTATTATTATTGTGGCCGGCTCAGCCTGCCCTGGGGGTGGGGCTGGGACAGCATGTGGTGCCAGGGATCGAACCAAGGTCGCTGCGGTTGCCTAACCTTTCTTTTTTTTTTTTTTGTCTTTTTGAGATAGGGTCTTGCTATGCAATGGCTGGCCTTGAGCTCACTTTTGTAGCCCAGGCTGGTCTCGAACTCACACCAATCCTCCTGCCTCAGCCTCCCAAGTGCTGGAATTACAGGTGTGAGCCACCACGCCTGGCTTGCCTAACCTTTCTTAAGCAAGCAATTTGGACCACTGGACCATCTTGCTGCCCCTCATCTGTTCTATGTTCGTGTTTTCTGTGATTACTTTTCTTCGTTTCCTGCAGCCTTCACGTGAAGCACAGAAGAATCTGCATCAGCCCCCATAATCCCAATGTTAAGCAGTGGATGAGAACACACGTGGCTGAGAAAAACAGCGAAGGCAATGCCTGCCAAAAGAAGCAACCCCACAGCAAGAGCAAAACTACAGCTCAGTTTACGGGAAAGACACGAGCAACAGACAGCCGCAGAACTCGGCGGTAGAGTTTGCTAGTGAATTTACAAAGGGATTCCTTATGTGGACATGGCCATGGTTGCTCACAATGCGAGTTCTCCACATTATTATTATTATTATTTTTGTTTCAGAACCTTTGTTTGTTTATTCACTCATTTTTATGGCCGGCTCAGCCCACCACGAGGGCATGGCTGGCGCACCATGTGGTGCCGGGGATCAAACTGCGGTCTCTGAAGCCGCCCAAGCTTTCCCAAGCAGGCGCTTTAGACCACTGAGCCATCCCTCCGGGCCTGAGTTCTCCACATTAGCAGCCCACAGGGCAAAACAAAATGCTGGGTTTTAGAAATGCACAATTGTGGAGAGAAATCTTAAATTCCAAGGTAAGCACTGCAGAAATGCCCTGCACTTTCCCCACAGAGGTCACTGAGCTGCTATCTTCGTGTCTAGAGAGAATGTGGGCAGAAAGGCAAACCAGACCTTCGACTTTTCCTAATTGTTATCCTTCCCTTTAACCTCCATTGCCTTTTATTATTATCGTACTCAAAGAACTGGAGAATGGATGGCAGTTGGAATGGGTGTTACTTTAAAAAATTGCTCACCTGTCAGGCATGCTGGCCAGGCTCGTAATCTGAGCACTTGGAAAGCTCCAGTGGGCAAACAGTGAGTTCAAGCCCAGCCTGGGTTACATAACAAGTGGAAGGCCAGCCTGTCTCAACAAAACAAAACAAAACAAAACAACCATAAAAATGACAAAAATTTAGTATGTTTATAAATGTCCTGTTGGCTCATAGAAAAACAACTTAATTCCAGCCAAGGCATATTAATCTTGTCTGAAAATTGCCTAAAACTGTACTAAAATGAAATCATGTAAATAAACTGAAAACCAAAATAGCAAAGATAAAAATAAGTGCAAAATTACAATGTACTCAACTAAAAATTAAAGGAAAATTTAATACCTTCACATGATATTTTAGGAGCAGAAAATAGGTATGATTTCTCCAAGTGGTTTTCAACTGTGAAGTCTTCTAATCCTACAGAGAAAAATGAAAAATGGTACAGAGGACTTATTTTCCTTCTGCCAAGATGAATCATCATTAGCAACTCATTCCTGTCACTGTCTTCTCTGAGATCTTTTGCTAAGCCATTGGAATGAAGCTGCAAACAGCATGACCTTTGTCTTAGCCTGTTCCCTATCACTGTAGCACAATTCCTGAGACCAGACGATTCATCAGGAACACGTTCATCTGGCTCCCAATTGTGGAGCACGCACCTGCATGTAGCTGGCACCAGACAAGGGCTTCCTGCTGTGTCACATCTGATGGAGGGCATCAATCTCTTCCTCGCCTTGCAGAAGTGCTAAGCGGCTTCTTGGACTTCGTATTCCTAACCTCATCTAACCTTGACTAGCCCCAAAGGCCCCATCTCCAAACACCAGCACATGAATCTGAGATTTTCAACACACAAACTTAAAAAAAATAAAACATTTACTTTATTAGTATATTTATAGTTCATGCAGCTTATAACCCCCTTGGTCACATGTACATGCCACAGCTTTCTTTTTAATTTCCTCCTCCTTCCCTTCCTCTCCCTCCCTCAATTCCCCAATTCCCCATTCATCCTTGTTATTACTAATCCTAGCTCACCTCATGGCCTGTGCCATTTACACTAGCTGATGCTACTAGGTTTTTGCACATGGCACATCTTTAGTCTACTCACTTCCCTATCCCTTCTTCCTCATTTTTTTTTTTTTTTTTTCCTCAGACCACTTCCATATTGCAAGAAGTCCTCTCCCCTGTCCCCTTATTCTTTTTCTTTTGGGTATTGCCTCCAATGGCCAGCACATGAGCTTTTGCAGGGCACATTTGAACCACAGGAATATGTCACCTCTACTTTCTTACTCTTGTGTCCTGGCAGCCCCCAAGAATAAATGAATTTTTCTATATAATCACATGATTAAAACCTGTGGTAATTTTAATCTGATATTACACTTAAACAAGATCCAACACAGTAAGACGTACCTTTTGACTCCAGACCCATGTTCAAACAGAAGACTTTAAGAAAAGAAAAAGCTATTTTTGTGTGCTACAACATACAAATTGCAATAGCATCTCTATTATAAAGCATAGGGAGCTGGACATGGTGGTGCACGCCTGTAATCCCAGCACTTGGGAGGCTGAGGCAGGAGGATCGGTGCGAGTTCAAGACCAGCCTGGGATACAAAAGTGAGCGCAAGGCCAGTCTGAACTGCATAGTGAGACCCTGTCTCAAAAAGACAAAATAAATAAATAAATAAATAAAATAAAATAAAGCACAGGGTAGGAGCTGAGACTTCTTCCTATCTGGTGCTTTATAATTAACTTTAGCCTCAGAACAACACAGTAGTAATTAATACCTTCCATCCCTCTAATCTGAATTAGGTTATCATCGTTTCTTTGCCCTGCTTTCCAGAAGCACAGTGTCCTGCCTCTTGCCTGGAGACCCAGTACCACACGCTTGTACTCTGGCTCCTGGCAGTAGCACTCCTTACACATATCCAAACCCACACCGAACAATGAGTTCCAGCTTGGAAGAGTGTTTATTTTTTGCAGTGTCCATGAAGTCTTCGACCACAAGTTAATCCATACCATTTTATAAAGTTTTTTCCCATCTAGACATCAATACAAGTTCATGTGTCACAACTGATTACTCTCCTTTCCTCTCCCCCTTTGTTTCTAACCACAATGCAATCTTCCATCAATACAAAGGCTAATGCTCTTATTCTAAGTAAGTGGC
>PVJA010021357.1:0-35642 GCA_004027025.1 Myocastor coypus | reverse complement strand
CTGGGCTGTGCTTCTGGAGGACCTGGCCACGCTGCCTTTCCTGGGGAACTTGGCTGCTCTCGTCAGGGGAGGAGCCCAGGACCTTGTCGTCACTGAGCACGTTCTGGTTCACTCTGGGGGAGCTCTGGTCCTCCCCTCAAGCATGCCCTCCTGGCTCCGGAAGGGGGAGATGGTACACAACTACGTCACCTGGAGAAGCTTGGCAAGTTGGGGTTTACTATGGGAACTCGACTTTCCTCATCATCAGAGCAACTTGGGGTTTCACTGTCACCGAGGAGAGCTGTGGCACGTCGGGGAGAGCTCTGGCTCCTGGGCAGTGTTTCCCTCCGCTCTGTGTTGCATTGCTCGCCCTCGAACAGCCCGAGACGACAACAGTGGCATTGTAAACCGGCACAGCCAGCATGGAGAACGGTACAGAGGCTCCTGAAAAAGCTAAAACTAGATGCTTCACGACGGCACAATGCCACTGAGACTGCGCCCACGGATCAGCGCACCAGGGGACGCTGGCATGTCCACGTTCACCGAGGCGCTGCTCACAGCAGCCAAGATACGGAATCAGCTGAGGTGCCCACCGGTGGATAAAGGCACAAAGGAAATCTGTTTATGCATACTGATATATGTTGTCCCACCATAAGAAAAGCAATCCTATCGTTTTCAGCAAAATGGGTGGACAAGGAAGCCACTGAGTCCCTAGGCGGAACAGCCAGGCACAGAAAGGTGTGCGCCGCTTGTTCTCTCAGGCATGTGGAAGCTGTAGAAGGTAACTGTGGTGGGACACGGATGGCGTGTACGTAGGGCGAGCTGGGATTTAATCAGTAATATTTTTGCAAACATGATAATATGTTAATCAAAACTTTTTCAAATACGTTTTAAAAAGAGCATACAATATCTCAGTAATCTTATGCAGATTGCATATTGTTATAATGTTTGAATATGCTGCGTTAAGTGTAGTACTGAAATTCATTTCCGGTATTTCTTTTATGTTTAGTGGGATTATTAAAATTGTTTAAATTGTACTTATGGGGCTCACCTTGTATCTAGAGCCAATAGCCGAAGATTTCCTGTCACCGAGTGTCGTTTCCCCGTATAACAGAAATGTGCTGGAGCGCGGAGCTCTGAGCAGCTGCTCACTAGGCAGTAGAGAAGGCAGCCTAGAAGCAGGGGGCGGGGTAGGCCACCAAGCCTCCTGAACATCTTTGTCATTCCTGAACAGCTCAGCCCCTGTGTCCATTTACCACTTGTTACTATTGCCTGTGTTCCACATGCTTTACTCGCCTGCAGCTACACGAGGACCACAGCGTGCAGCTGTGTTGGAATGCATGTGTAAGGGAAAGTTGAAACATTTAACATGTTGCGAGCACACACTATTGTTTATATTTTTTAATAAGTTAAGAAAAAAGTAGGAGGCTCGTAGCTCTACCTAAACCAAAATAAATAGTATTAGCTCTCTATAGACGGAAAATGTCGGAGTAATTAAATTACACTGACTAAATACAGAAGAGTCGAGTCTGCTGCTTCTCAAGGTCAACCTTCTCTATAGTCAAACCCCGACTTGGGTGCTGCAGTTCATCTCAGAGGGAGAAAGAAAGCGAAGCTGACACGGTCTAGATATCAAAGGCAGTTGTGCTCTTGTGAGGCGACCAAAGATTGCAGAGAAAAGATGGCTCCAATGCTGCACGTTTGAGATGCGCTATCATCCGTGGTGGCCTGCTCTGATCCATTCTCATGGCCTCTGGGGAAGCTCAGCTTACTGTTCAGTGCCAAAGACCTGCCCATGCCAGCAAAAGCAAGGAGGAACTCCTCATTACTGCACAGAAGCCAGTGCGAAGCAACTGTTAGAACAACTTGGCCCAGGCCTCTAAGCTCATTACTGGCCATGTACCTTGGAGGACTATTTAGAGTCTTCCTGCTGAGCATGCCAAGTGGTACAGAATTTCAGGATCTAGGTGACATCATTTTTTTTCTGGAATAAACCAAGAAAAAAAAAAAAAAACAGCCATAATTTGGAAACTGTTTAGCTTCCATCTTAAATGTAATCTAGTCTCAAAATTATTTCTAGAAGCCCCACTCCAGCTGCTCCCTAATGGCATTTGAGTCTTTTGCCTACATCATTAAGCATGTACAGTGTCTCCCCTAGCAGACTGTAAGCTTCTCCATGGAAAGGATAGGTCTTGTATCTGTGTATCGCACTAACATCGGGCACACAGTGGGAACTCAACAGATTACTACAGTGTTGGATTTTACCTCTTAATTATCCCAAGGCGCAGCACAAAAGAGGGGCCATCAGCCAAAGCCCATCAGGCTTCATGCTGCAGGGAGCTAAACTGCATTCCGAACACAGCGACTCAGTGTCTCTCGGGTCACGTTGCATCCACTGTAAAACAAGAGATTTAAACAATGGCACCCTAAAAGTTCATTTTGCTTCCAACACTGTGCTCAACTAAGCTTCTCTTTGAAAATTTGAAAATATTTGCATTTGGTTTTCTAAAAAGAAGATTGATTCTGCTAATGATGATCTGCAATGCTAATATGATTTTCCATGTTTTCATTATTCCCTGTAAAAACCAGATCTGATTTTTAACACCAACAGTACTTCTTATATCAAATTCTATTGATGCGTTTTAAGATTTCTTCCTGAAACTCAAAAAGAGACTTTGTGTTTCAGTCTGGAGATTCAAGACAATGATGCCACCTGTAAAGTCTTCTGTGAGAGTATCCACGTGTTAGAGAAAGCGGTAGGAGGAGAACGGAGAGAGAGGCGCAGTGCCCCGGGAGGACTGTGCCTACAGCAGGCGCCATGCAGGTCTTCTTCCATTCGAATCTTCATTTCTTTTAGGAATGATTACCCAGGTCCTCTTTCAGATAAGATGTTATTGGATATGCTTATTAAAGACTTGAAGAATTGATGAATGAATACGTGATATGAATATTGAAAACTATTGCCAAAATCCCATCACAGAATTGCGGAAAAACCTAGTTTCTTAGGCAAAATTCATATACTAATTAAAATGAAAGAGATAACTACAGCGCCAGTGAGCCACAGCGACCCAGAGTTTCCATGTACCTACCAGCATATCTTCAAAATACATGAAGAAAGCTGGAAATAAAAATAGGACACAACTAGAGACCATACTCAAAAGTGAAATAAATCAGACCCACACGTGCAAACATCGTATTGTCTTCCTAGTGTAAGAACCTGAAAGAGTAAATAAAATCCAAAAGGTTCAACAGATACTGTGAAAGAGAAAGAAATTGCTTAAAGCAGTTCCATTAAGCATGCACAGTGTATGTTGGCATTTACCACAGTTACCAAAGAACAACGGGGACGAGGGAGAGGAAAGGAAAAGAAAAGAGAAGAAAAAAGAAAAGAAAAGGAAGGAGAAAGGCAAAAATATACATGTATATACACGGGATGGCTTGGATAATTATTCTGCTGATTACTACTAATCTACTAAATAAACAATTAATGGTTAGGTTTTTTCTTCTTTTTAATATTTTGACAAATTTTGCATGTTTACATCTGGAAATCTGAACAACTACTTTTAAGACAACAATATGCAATATAACAATCATTACTGAATTCCTATTATTTTTTAGTGAAATTTTGCATAGTTTCCAAAAGGATTTTTGCTATTTTTTATTCTATTTAAAAAATAAAATACACGAGCCGAGCATGGCGGTGCATGCCTGTAATCCCGGCACTCGGGAGGCTGAGGCAGGAGGATAGGTGTGAGATCGAGACCAGCCTGGGCTACAAAAGTGAGCTCAAGGCCAGCCTGAACTACATAGCGAGACCCTGTCTCAAAAAGACAAAAATAAATAAATAAATAAATAAATAAATAAAATAGACAAACCAACAATTAAACAATTAGAAAAGAAAATAACGAGGAACATGAATCACTAATACTCACTTAACCTACTTGATATTTCCAAGCAAGTCCACCCATAAACAAGAAGACAAAAGCAGAACTCTGTGCATGCACTCCCTTCACCCTGCTGGACCACATCAAGGATCAAAAGCAAAGTTTCAGGAAATGTAAAATAATGAAAGTCATAGAGTGTGCGCTGGAAACACATGGAATCAAGCCAGAGATCAGTAAGAAGAAGATAATTTAACAGCTCCCAAATACAGAGAAATTAACTAATTTATTTCTAAAAAGGAGAAAGTGGCAAATGGAATAAAAAATATTTTGAGTGAATAAAAATGAAAATAACAGATAAACATTTGTGAAGTGCAGCTAAATAGGGCTAAAGAGAAATTTAAGATGATGAGTATTTATTTTATTTTATTTTTGTCTTTTTGAGACAGGGTTTCGCTACGAAGTTCAGGCTGGTCTTATCTTACTTTTGTAGCCCAGGATGGTCTCTATCTCACACTGATCCTCCTGCCTCAGCCTCCCAAGTGCTGGGATTATAGGCGTGCACCACCATGCCCTGCTAAAATGATAAATGTTTAAGGACTCACCTCAGGCCACGAGTGTGTAAGCCCTCCTGCCCTGTGCCCACCCTCCTGATTTCCTAAGGGCTCATCTCAGGCTGAGCATGAGACATCCTGGCCCTAGTCTGCCCTCCCGATCTGCTATGGACTCATCTCAGGTCGCACCTGTGTGAGACTTCCTGCCCCATTCCCGCCAGCCAATCTCCTCTGGTCCGCCCCAGTATTGGTTTGTATGTGGGGTTCATTCCCACAGGTTGGAACAGGAAGAAGCTAAAGACATCACCGAGACTCAAGCTGGATGAGTTCGAACATGGTAGATCCAGACCTGCTAAACTGAGACACTTTGCTGGACCTACATCTGCAAGACTGCCTTCTCTCTTTTTCCCTTGACGTATAGAGGGGGCAACTAGCAACCAGGTGAACTAGCCCACCTGGAAGACCCCAGGTATGTCAAGGGGAGGTAATTAGACAGAAGTTTAGTGAATTAAATTAAATACAAACTCCCAATTTAATATCTGCTTAAATATACAGACATAAGGTTTGCTCTTACTGTGTAAAATACAAACTTGTTAGTTACAAAAGTTTGCCACCTGCTAAATATCACTACCCATTATTAGTGTTCCTAATTGTAGTTCTGTAAATACATAACTATAACTGCCTTAATGATATGATCTCTTTTGGGTAAGAATTACCCTAAAGGTATAATTGTACCAAGTTCTACACCAAAAGACAGTGTATACAAAATGACAAAGAAAAGAAGCAAATGCACATCAGGCCCTGAGCCCACCCAGAAAAATGCAGGACACCCGAGCATAGAAGAAAATGGATCACACAGCTGGAATCTCTGAATTAATAGTATTCAAAGTAAAGAAACAACTGCAGAAAGCTATAGAGGAAATCAGGTCAGCAATAATTCCTGAAGCAAAAAAAGAAAGGATAACCAAAATAAAAGAATTAATAACTGCTTCTTGGAGGAGACATTGGTAAAAATTAGAGATTAAAAAAATGATGGATTCCTTCAATGAGCAGCATAGGAAAGAAATAGATTGCATGAGGTAGACTCAAATAGATACACAGGAACTTAAAACCTCAATAAGAAGCTGGCAAAGCCGTCTGAATGGAAGTGAAGATAAGGGTTTCAGATCTTGAGCAGACTGTTGTAGGTAGTGACAAGTTAAGAAAGGATGTCTAGGGGAAAAACTGAAGTCTTTTACTCTCAAATCTGGTACAAGACAAGGATGTCCCCTATCACCACCCCTATTCAATATAGTTCTGGAATCACTAGCTACAGCCATTAGACAAGAAGGAGAAATAAAAGGAATAAGAATAGGTAAAGAAGTAAAGCTATCACTATTTGCAGATGACATGATAATCTACTTCGAAGACCCCAAAAACTCCACCAAGAAGCTACCAGAACTAATACACAAATTCAGTAGCATAGCAGGTTATAAAGTCAACACACAAAAATCAGTAGCATTCCTTTACACAGATTACAAACACACCGAGAGAGAAATTAGAGAAACAGTACCTTCTATGATAGCACCAACGAAAATGAAGTACTTAGGCATTAACCTAACTAAGGAAGTAAAAGACCTTTTCAATGAAAATTACATTAGTCAGAAAAGAGATCCTGGAGGATCTGAGAAAATGGAAAGATATTCCCTGTTCCTGGATAGGAAGAACAAACATTGTGAAAATGGCCATACTCCCTAAATTGTTATACAGATTTAATGCAATTACTATCCAAATGCCATCAACATATCTCACAGACCTGGAGAAAACATTCTTAAAATTTATTTGGAACCAAAAAAGACCCAGAATTGCAAAGACAATTCTGGGCAACAAACGTAGGATAGGAGGGATTACAATTCCTGACTTAAAGTTATACTACAAACCTATAGTAATAAAATCAGAATGATACTGGTAAAAGAATAGACCTGAGCATCAACGGAATAGATTAGAAGATGCAGAAGCAAATACAAACACACTCAGCCACCTTATTTTTGACAAAGGGGCCAAACACATTTACCGGAAGAAAGACAGCCTCTTTAATAAATGGTGCTGGAAAAACTGGCTCTCTACATGCCGAAAACTAAAACTTGACCCAAGTCTATCACCATGCATTAAACTAAAGTCAAAATGGATTAAAGATCTAAATATTAAAAGAGAAATACTAAATCTCCTGGAAGAGAAAGTGGAAGGAAATCTTGAAGACATCAGAATAGGCAAAAAAAATTCATGGACAGAAATCAGAATGCACATTTAACACTTGAAAGCATCAACAAATAGGACCTCCTCCAGCTAAGAAGTTTTTACACATCAAAAGAAATTATCTAAAGAGTGAAAAGACAACCCACAAATTTCGAAAAGATTTTAACTAATAAATACTCAAACAAAGGTCTTCTATCTAGAATTTACAAGGAACTAAAAACCACTAGGGTCCCAAAATTCAAAGACACAATCCAGAAATGGCATCAGAGATGAACACACACTTCTCAGACAGATTCGACAAGCCTGTAAGTACATGAAGAAATGCTCCACATAGCTAGCCATTCGTGAAATGCAAATCAAAACAACACTTAGATACCACCTCACCCCAGAAAGAATGGCTATCATAAAGAAATCAACCACCAACAAATGCTGGAGAGGCTGTGGGGAAAAGGGAACACCCTTCTGCACTGCTAGTGGGAATGTAGATTGGTGTAACCACTATGGAAAGTGGTGTGGAGGATCCTTAAAAAAACTAGAACTGGAAATCCCATTCAATTCAGCTATCCTCCTACTAGGAATTTTCCCAGAAGAACTGAAGACATCATACCATAGTGATATCTGTGCACCTACGTTTATAGCAGCCCAATTTGTAATAGCCAAATCTTGGAAACAACCCAAATGTCCGTCTTTTGAAGAATGGTTGAAAAGCATGTGGCATTTTCACAAAATGGAATATTACCCAACTATAAAGGATGATAAACTGGAAGACTTCGTATATAAATGGATGTACATTGAACATATACTCATAAGTGAAATAAACCAGACCTACATGTGTAAATATTGTATAGTCTCTCTAGTGTAAGAATTCTGAAGAAGAAATAAAAATGGAAGGGCATATCACAGCTGAATGGCGATCAAAGACTCAAGGATTAAACAACGAAGTGACCAGAAGCAGAAAAGAGAGGAAGCGTAGCAGGAACAAATCCACACGCGTATGTACACAGGATGAATCACATAGTGGTCCTAAGAACCTTCAAAAGGTTTTTCATGCTTGGGACACCTGTCACTCTGGTCTTTTAGAGGTGTCACAAAAAAAGAAGGGAGGGGTGTTGATTGCGAACCGGCCCAGCTTCACCGATAACCAAATGCAAATAAGGAACATTGGACTGTGTATACAGCTACTTCCTCTCAGCTCAAAGAGAAGAAATTTTTTTCTTTCTTTTTTTTCTTTCTCTCTTTATCTCTATCTTTTTCTTTTTCTCTTTCCTTATCAATCAATCAGAAAATTCTTCATGTCTACACCCTATGCTCTGTGTAACTATTATGAAGACACTATGCAATGTGTCAGCTATTACAAATTACTACTAATGTGTTTTGAAGGCATCTTATTGTTATTTCTTATTAAAAAGGATAAAATAAAAATAAAAATTAAAAAAGAATGAAACGCTGGGATGGAAGAATAGAGGAAAGAAGGAAAGAAAAAGAAAAAAGAATATATACAAATATATATATATCATATATTAGTTAAGATAGTTATACCACTAATTTCTCTCAGTTTGTGCAAATATTGTTCACATAGGGGGGCTGGGGAGATAGCTCCGTGGCACAAGTGCCTGCCTGGCAAGTGCAAGGTCGTGAGTTTGAACCTCAGTCCCACCAAAAAAAAAAAAAAACAAATATTGTTCAGATAATCAAATGCCTGCATCTTGTACCCCACATAATTTAGAGATAACAATATGCAGTATATTCACCATTGTTACTCCCTACTATTTTGCTTTGAAATTTTGATTTTTTTCCCCTTTAATAGAAAAGAGTTCTTAGAAAAGTCTTTAGAGGATCTTTTCATGCTTGGTGCCAGTTCAAATATTGTAGGTACTTGAATTCAGCAAAATAACCCAATATAGTCCGATAGTCCTAATAGTAGTGAGCTATCAGCACAACTGGCAATTGCCCAAAGTTGTTCACTTGAGCCTTTTAGAGCTCAGCATATTAATATAGCTTTATTTTTAATGCCTCATCACTGCAGTGGAACACCTTTCTCTGACAAAATAAAACAAAGAAGGAGGATAAAAACATAGGAGCATTTGTTGTGAAACAAACAAACAGAAATATATATATATATATATATATATATATATATATATATATATATATAGCTACTTTCTCTTAGTTAATTGAGAAGAAAGGTTTGTACTAATATTGCTTAGACAAGACATCATGTCTGCATCTTGTTCTCTGAATAACTAATACAAAGACAATAATATGCAATGTATTAATTATTGTAACTATCCTGCTGACCTGTTTTGAAACTGTTTCATTGCTATTTTATCTTTTTTTCTCATTAAAATGAATTTTTAAAACAAGCTTCACTGGTGGCCCACTGCAATTGCAGAACATTTAACTGTGTATGCATCTGGTTCCTCTTAGTCCAAAGAGAAGAATTTTCTTTTCTTTTCTTTTCTTCTCTTTTTTCTTGTTTCTTCTTAACAACATCAATATGGAGGTGGGTCATGCCCACACACTGTGCTCTGTAGAACTATTGTAAGGACAATATGCAACGTGTCAACTTTTAAAAAAACAAAAGGGAAAAGAAAAAAAAAGTAATGTTTATTGAAAGTATTAATGTTTAATTGTTCGATCAATCTTATATACCTATATCTATTAATCTAAACTGATGTGATGATGAAAATATATAATATAACCATTGTTAAATTTAAACAATAAAAATATTAAATCATAAAAAAACAAAGAAAAGAACACTAAAAGAAAGAACAAGTTCATAACTCCTAAGAACGTTACAGAGCCAGCGATATACCTCAGCAGACTCAGTGCTTGCTTAGGTAAGTTCCAGGGCCAGGGTTCAATACCCGGCCCCTCACGCGACCCAGGCCCTGCCCCCAGGGCACGCTGAGCTGGCGATGGAGTATGGGTGTGCTTGAGCACACCTGTAATCCCAGCACTAGGCAGGCTGAAAACAGGAGGATGGCTATGAGTCTGAGCTGATAGTGAGATGCTGTACCAAAAGAGAAAAAAAAAATTGCAAGGATAAGAGCATATTATGCAGATTCTTACTTCTCCTCAGTCATTTTGGGGAAATAATTCATTCATGCTTTGTGTATGACAACAGTTAATTGGCCATGCTGTAATGGTGCAATATACTATAATGTATCTACTTATTTCACTATAAAGTAGCTCTTGCTGACGCCATTTGAGAAGCGCTGTGGTTCAACATTCCACTCTGAATTTCATTCCTTAATGCACTGATAACTCAGTCTAAACATCCAAACTGAAGTTGCAATCCATGTTAATGAAGCTTCTGAGCTGACCCTGCTGTGCTGACTTGCTATGCTTCTACAGAGACAAAAGCATTTTCAGAAGAGTGTCCGCTGCTTTTGGTCTGATCTAGGAAGTGTCTCCGCACTGACAATTTAGGTCGCAGAGTTTTTTTGCCCCAGTTTGATAACCGTGGGTTTGACACAGCTCCTGTGCCTCTATCAGACTGGGCTGAGTTAGCTGATCTTGCAGGGGTCCCTCAACAGCTCCGCGCTGCCACCAACATATCATTCTGTTCAAGGATGTCCTTACATATTTGCACAGCACTTTAGCCTCTCCTTGTCCCTGAGAGAAGACCCCAAGACATGCCCCCCAAGAGTGGTAGGCAGGCACCAGGTGGAGCTGGCTCTACTCATCTAAGTCACCATCTTATCTCACATAATTTATTAACATCCTTTCCTTCTCCTGCACCCCTTCCTGTCTTCTGCTTCCTGGAGTCACTTTCCAAATGAATTCTTGCTTTTATATTGTCTCAAAGATTATTTGGGGAGCCATCCCCATCTAAGGCAACTGGGTTCATGTATTATCTGCTATTCCTCTGTAGCAGGAAAGTCTAAGAGTACAGAAACACTGGGATGCCCGGGAGGAAACAGAGAAGCTCTGACCATGGGAGGGAGGCACTAGGAAGGGCTGCAGCACGGGGTACCGGGGTGACAGGAGCCCATCGGTCCAAAGACATAGACCAACTGCAAGTTCGCCACTTAAAAGTTTCAGCCGCTCAGAGATTAGACAAGGAACTTGAACTATCTGACGCTTTGTTTTCCCACCTAAAATATGGGAACAGCCCCTCCCAAGGATATTTTTAAATAAGCAATGATCTTGGTTAAAAAAAAATCAGAAGATAGAAAAATTTCCATCTACTTCACAACTGGTTTCCAGACCTTTAACATCTTATAGCAGTAGAGCCCTCCTGTTACAAATGATGGCCCAGTATTTACAGTATCATTAACTGAACTCCATACTTTATTCAGACCTTGATACTTTTCTAGCCCAGTGTGCCTTTCATGGCTCAAGAGTCCACTCAGGATAGCACTGGCCACTTCCCATGTCTCCTTGGACTTCTCTTTGGGGTGGTAGTTCCTCAGACTCTTCTTGTCCTCGGTAACCTTGAGAACCTTCAGAGGGCGGCCCAGGTACTCTGGAGATGTCCTTCCATTCAACTGCAATTTGCCCAATGCTCTTCTCCTGACCAGATTGTGGCTGTGGGTTTTCCCCAGGAAGATCACAGAGTGGAAGGGTTAGTTCATCACATTGGCCCAGGGTGGCACCAGCCACAGATTTTCACTGTTTACCTGGACCCACGGCAGTGAGTGCTTGCCGGGTTTCTGCACCTGGCAGGCAGCAAGCTTTTCCCCACTATCCTGTCTGCTTCGGAAGAGTCTCTCTGCACAGCCCGCACTCCAGGAACAGCAAGCTACATCCCACCCGCTTGAGAGCGGAGCTTGTGCCCAGATTTTCTGCACATTTGTCTCTGCCTTTTCTCCTCCAATTGCTGTGTTAACCCAGTCATCTACTTGTACCAGTAAGGACTCGTGGATGCTCATGAATTGATTTGACTCATTCCGTTGCTCCAGGTGTTTCCATTTGGTCTTAACTTGCTTTTTCCAATGGCTGTGTGCGCCCATTGAAGTTCTCCTGCGACAGTGAGCTCTTGGGCTGTTTATTTAAGTGCGCCCTTGGCGGCGCTACAAAGCTGGCCCCCCCTCGCACAGCTCCGGCCCCATCCACACATCTTTGTACGAATCTCACATTCCTTTTATTGAGGATGTCATTAGAACAAAGATCTGGGTGCTAGACCTGCTTTACTAGACTTTTTAAGCCTTGAGTGAGATAAAATAAAGAAAAACTACAACACGATTCTCATAGACACCGTTCAACAAACTTGGGTCAAATTTGAATTTTGCATTTTGGCTGCTTCCAGCACTCGTGAAAATGGTCCCTCCTAAATCCTCATGATATTTTGAAAAATCTTTCATTTCCTCATGTGGGAAGCGGGGATAGTAACACCTACTGCTTGTGCTTATGAAGGTAAGTGAGATCAGGCATCTCACACACAGCACCTAGCTCACCCAGTATGCACGGCTTGCCTTTTCCACTGCCTCCTCAGGTTGAAGAATCAGGCACAAGGAGGTAGGGGCTGCCGAGAGCAGCATGCACCCAGTGCCGGACACTTAGAGCTGGAAGTACTCCTGGTCTACATCAGCTGTCAGTGTCCTGTGTCCTTTGAAGCTACCAGTGTAGAAGGGTGTTGACTGAACAGAAATACGGAGTGTCTGCCTTGTGCTCAGCACACACAGCCTCTAGCTTGCGGAAGCAGCAACTAGCAAAAGCTCCGCCAAGAGCTCTGTGCTTCCCAGGCGTAAACATCTCGCAGACTCAGCCATGCAAGTTGTAGTTCCGTTGTTCACATTCAATGCCCAGTCTCGTTTCTGTTGTGATGTTGGATAAATAATTCGTGGAAATAGTGAGAAATGGTGCTGTCCTCATTTTTCAAGGTGGATTCCTGCACGGCCAGATCCTAAGGGACTCTGGCTGAAGTTAGAATGCCTCTGCCTTCTTTCTACACTCTTACGCCTGTCTCAGAGGAGTTCCCTTAGTCACAAGCCAAGCAATAGACTCGGAGCTGTATCACAGTAATGCTATTTCACAGTCTCCACAACAGCACAACCCCCAAGAGCATGTTGGTGTGGTTACAATGTCCTCAGTGTTTCTGTGTCTTCCTCCTTCCTGGTAGTAGTGGTAGCTATAATTTCCTCTTTAAAAAGTCATAAAGTTTTTAATCTCTTACTGTGGCAGGATAACATCTTCAGTGTTTCTTCCCCAGCCTTTAATCTTTGTTTGTTTTATTCCTAGACATTTGTGGTACAGATCTGGAACAATGGTAGAGGCAGAGACGGGGAGAGTGCTGTGACTGAGACGGCATCTGGCCACGCGTGGGTGCTCTCGCATGGAACAGTCTCCTGGGCACACCTGTGTGCCACGGGAAGGCCTGCTCGGATCTCTCCATGCTATTTCTATTTGTAGTGAGATACACATCCTGTCCAATCTACTGGAATCAATTTTAAAACCCCAGTTACTGCATGGAACAACAGTTCTACCATTTTGTCCAAAATGTACTTTAAGTTTTTAGAGTAATTAAAGTAGTAGGTTATTTATAGAAACCAGGTTCCAAAACTAAGACATTAACAGGATAGCTAGTGCATCGACGATACAAGTCATGTCTTATTGATTTGTTTTAAGCAAAGATCTGCTTCTAAAGACAGATTTGGAGAGGAAGATGGATCAAGAGGATGAACAGCATATTCAAATTGGAAGATAAGCCTTACTGGGTTTGGTGGGATCTGGAAAGTTTGTCCAGTAGCTGGCAAGTTGCTTAAAAAGCATTTTGAGGCCCAATAGCTAGGAGACCTAGGTAGGTCACTTTGTCTCTCCAAATTCTAATTATCTCGGTAAGGAAATAGGAGTTATGACAGCGCTATCTATGTCATCCACCCCTTAGACTGCACTCGGACTACTTAAGCCTGCATGGTGCAAGTGGGTTACCCCTGTGGCCCCTGGATGCAAGGCAGAGCTGTGAATACGCAGTGTGTGGGGCTGCTACGTACATGCCAAGGCTTGGAAAGCCTCTCCTCAGCAAGGCTGTGCTGTGCTGTCCATAAAAAGGAGAAGACAGTAGATATAGGCACGAGTCCCACAACCATTTGTGTCCATTTTCAAGTATCAGTCTGCAGGCTGTGCTTTTGAACCCTGGCAGGAAGGAGGTTTGCTGATAGCAGCATCCACACGACACACATACAGCAGTGTGCATAATTCACAGCGTCATGTTGCAGGGCTACAGTGTCTCCACGCATTAGGACATGGTGAGTTCCTTTAAAATTTGATGACACTGCTGTCACCCATTATGTTTGTCATTGACCAGAACATCCTTGTGCAGCACATGATGGTAATTATTTGAGTGATGAAAAACTACATCCTTGAAAGAGTTTTTCATGTTTTTAGGTCCGTTAGGGAAAAGATGGGGGGGGTATCTTTTTCTTATCTTTTTTTTTTCACTGTATTTCTTTTCTTCTTTTTTTTTTTTTTTTTTTTTTTTTTTTTTTTTTTTTTTTTTTTTTTTTTTTTTTTTTTTTTTTTTTTTTTTTTTTTTACCTTGGAACAAATTATATCTTCGCTTCCTGCTTTCTCAGACTTCCACAACACAGATTCAGAGTTGTGGTGGGGGAGGACGGGTGCAGAGTAACAGAGACAGAGAAGAGTCGCAGGAAAGTGGGTGAAGCTCACACGGGCTCCAGGAGGTGTGGGGGAGGTTGTCCAAGAGCCTGCAGAGCAGACCAATAGTTGGCAAGCGTGGAGCTTCCGAGGTGTGTTGAGACTTGTGTTGCTATGGGTTGTGGATTTAAATATTCTTTAGTAAGAGCCCAGAAATGTAAGTGATTATTGACATTTTCTTTTCGTGGCTTTGCATTGCTGGACAGCGCTTCTTTGATTACAACTTTGTAGAGATCACAGAAGACATCGACTTATTTGCTAGGACCAAGATAATGATTTTTTTTTTTAAGTGTGGCTTTCTTAAATGTCTGTGTATGGCACTTGTCACCAATGCCTTCTGTGAAAAAAGCATACTGGTTTGTGGTGAGAACACACTCAGGGGAGCTAGTGAAAGCTAGCCGGAAATGACCCACGTACTTCAGGGCAGCCAGGCAGCCCCTAGCATCAGGAACACATTCTGAGGAATGCAACTGGCGGACTTTGTGTGCACCCGGTTCATGGAGCGCAAAACAGAACAAGGAAAAGTAAAATCACAGCCCCAAAAAGCATCGGTAGAAGTAAAAGAAGACACAGGTGACACAAAATCACTCAGGGTTACTTAATATTCATTAGTCCCTGAGTCACTTGCAGTGAGGACTTAATGAAATAGACAAAAATGATTTAAATATATTATTTGACTTGAAACGAAAATATATTAAATGTAGAAGTCTCAAATGAGGCTAAATTTTTTTATTTCTTGCGATAAGGGTACCAGGGATTGAACTCAGGACGCTGTACTTGCCAGGCAGGCACTTGTGCCACTGAGCTTATCTTCCCGGTCCTCAGTTTTTTATTTTGAACACAACTTTTTCTAATTTGTAGAGCAATGTGCCTTCATTCCACTGGGGTTTTCATCTTCCCTTCTTTCAGTACATTAAATATTTTATATATTATGAAGACAATTATCGAGTGATTCATTATATTTTTTTCTTTTCATTGTAAAGAGTTCTAATTCCACACTAGCATGCTTGCAAGTCCTTTCAAGTTTCCAGAAGAATAATTAAGAGATGGTGAGGCCAACACAACGAAAGTAAAAAATGAAGTGCCCACATTACAAAATGGCGTCTGCAAAATTACTTCATTTCTTTCTTCGAGCTCCGTAGAATTACAGCTTCAGCATCCGGAGTATCCACTGCATTCATTCGCTTTTGCCTTTGTAGACGTTTTCTGTCTCCATCAGGCAGAATGCAGCATTCTCTGTGGTGCTGCTGGGGCCCAGCCCTAGGGGTACCACTTCCCTCTAATACTGAGTGATCACTGCGTCTGCCTGTTGGGCCGCGCTACCCGGTGGCGAGCAGACCTCAGCTGAGGACGGGTTGCTCCAGATTCATCCTCACCGGCCCGGGCTTGTACACTCTGTGCTCGTACGCAGGAGGTGCATGTAGCACTCCACAGTCTGGCCAGCAAACACTGGACGCTCTTATGTAGGTCCCAAGGGTCATCCTACAGCTGCAGGCATCGTCATGGCTATTCCTCCATTGGCGTCTTCTATAAACACATCCAGTAATAAACACATTCCCTGTAATGTGCCAGCACATGCCCCAAGTTGGACTAGTGCTGAACCTGCTTCAGGTCCCTCTCTGCTCTAGATCCTATAAAATCTCAGCAAGCATCTTCTAGGAAGCACAGCAAACGAGGTGAGGCTGTATTTCCCATGTAGAATATGCTCTGCAGAACGAGAACAAAAATATGAACTGCCAGGCCTTGTTAGAGGTGGGAGTTACAACACGCGATGATTTGTCTTTTATTCTGGGAAAGAATTTCTACTGGCAAACCAGACTATGGGATCTCTATGAATTTCAGTGGCAGTTTGAATATATTCTCTAACTGTACAGAAAAAAAAATAAAATACTCCAAGGCACTTAATACTTCTTGTTAATTGAGTACAAGTCTGACTCATATGATGTCATCAGTGATGTAATACTCTGCAGTGTGTCCAGGCCATCTGCTGTAGGTCTATACAGGCCACGTCACAACCGATGGGAACGTTACCCAGCTCCTGCAGAGATCATAAATGCATTCTGCTCCCTTCTCACGTAGCTCTAGAGTCTGCGCACTGGCCAGGTCAGTGGCCACTGCCCATGGTCCCCGAGCATGCTGCCCTTAGCCCTACAGGAGCGAAGTCTCTATCTGACCTTCCCTTGTTCCTGCTTCTCTTAGTCCTTCATCCTCCTCCAATGTAGGCCACGGATTTCCTCTCTCCAGTGTAGGTCATTGACCATGAAACCTCTTCCCTCCAATGAGGCCATGAAACCTAGGAATATTACTCTAACATTTCTCCTTTTTGGTATGGACTCTGGCTGTAAGGAAATGCCCTAGCCTACCTCATCTGATAGTAGATAAGCCCTTCAGTTCAGAAGAGGTCCCATGCCCAGGAGAAAGCGACGCCACACAGAAGGACCAACAAGAAGCTGAACCACCAGCCATGCCGGGTTTCCATCCAGTTTTTGCCCTTAGATCACATTGGTTTTGTCTGTCACGTTTCTGCACAGTCGATTCGCCTATAATGAATCTGTACACAAAAGTAGACAACATTCTTTGGGCCTTGGAGGCTCCATTTCCAAACGCTCTCAAGTCCTCCAAACTGGGACCAAAGAAATCTTCTGTGGTTGTCAATTGTTAATCTATCCTTCGCTCTGTGAATTTCAGGCATGACACTTAGGATGGGAACAAAGGTGTCACGCCCTTCTGCCCCTGTGTCATACAGCAGAGACCGGGTTGACCTTTTCTAGCAAAAATGGCATTTCTGAAATGATTTACCGAAAGTTTCTGTGGTTTTTTTGTTTTGTTTTGTTTTGTTTTTTGTTTTTTGAGACAGGGTCTCACTATGCAGTTGAGGCTGGCCTTGAGCTCACTTTTGTAGCCCAGGCTGGTCTCGAACTCACACCAATCCTCCTGCCTCAGCCTCCCAAGTGCTGGGATTACAGGCATGAGCCACCATGCCCGGCGAGTTTCTGTGTTTTAAATAGAGGGTTATCTCTGAGGTTTCAGTCTATCTTATCTAGGTAATTGTGTTCCAATAACTATCTCCACAGCTGTATGGTCCAAGGCCCCTGTTCATCACTCCAGGATTTTTGGCTATCCTGAGAGTTACACTACCTTGCTTCTGATGGCTAACTGTAATCATCAAGCCTCTGAGCCTTTGGAATAGCTCAAATCTGTCTGCCAGAGATTGTGGTTCAATAACATCTCCAATGCCGGTCTTATCTGACAGAGAAGAACCAACAAGAACTTACTAATCACGCTGAGATATCTGTCCCTGGCACATTGCTCACTGGCTTTGTTCAATGGAATATTCTCTAGGAGTTCTCATGGAAACCAGCCGACTAGTTGGTTTTCTAGTGTTATGTAATGTATCCAGTCTAGCATGTCCACTTCTCTGGGCTTCTTAGTGCCTATATTCATATTTACCATAATATTTCTGGCACAATGGGCCTACTTTACCATAAGGAGGGATATGTTTGAGTCACTCGAATCAGATGCATCTTGCACCACAACGTTAAGTGAAATAAATCAGACGCAAGCCTAAACATTACATAGGTTCTCTTCTAAGTTATGGTTGGTGTCCAGTTGCCCCGCAAGCCTCATGTAGTCACAGGGCGGCTTCTAGAGTTTGCGATTAATTCTTGATCTAATGTTAGGATTATGGGTGTGAGAGCCACACACACCCTGTGGCAGATAATCTGCATAAAAATGTAAGGAGGGGAAGGAGGCTAGCTAGCTGCCACAGCTGCTGCCTGTCCTTTTGCTCTTTGCTATTTTCCACTGCTAGGAAAGGCTGCCCTGTGCCGTATGCAGCTAGGCCTTGGAGCCAGCAGAGTATGGGCTGAAAGCTCCACTGTGAGCTAAAAGAACTTTTTGTTCCTTAATTTTGGGTGTTGAGTACTTTGTCCCAGCAATGAGAGAGAAATAACTGAGACAGAGGAATACATTTGAGTCATCTGCAGGAAAATGGATGCATCTTACACCGTAATGTTAAAGGAAATAAATCAGATACAAGCCAAATAGCTCAGAGGATTAAAGTGCCTGCAAGCAGGCACAGTGGCAGGGCTTCGATCCCCTGGTATGCCGTGTGGGCCCTGCCCCTGGAGAACACTGAGAGGGCAATTGAGACTAGGCATGGTGGCATGCACCTGTAATCCCGGCTCTTGGGAGGCAGTAAACAGGTGGATCACTATGAATCTGACCTAGCAGTGAGACCCTGAACACCCTGTAGACCCTTCTCTGAAATATAAAAAGAATGAAAGAGAGAGAGAGAGAGAAAGAAAGAAAGAAAGAAAGAAAGAAAGAAAGAAAGAAAGAAAGAAGAGACAAGACATCTGCGGGCCTGCCTGATAGCTCAGTGGACTAAAGCACCTGCTTAGGCAGAGCGCAGTGGTCAAGGTTCGATTCCTGGTGTGCTGTGCTGGCCCCACCCCTGGGGCACGCTGAGATAGAGATGGAGACTGGGCACAGTGGTGCATGCCTGCAGTCTCAGCGCTTGGGAGGCTGTCAAAAGGTAGAAGGCTGTGAGTCTAACCTAGTAGTGAGACCTGTGCCCTAATTATAGAAAGAGAGAGAGAGAGAGAGGGAGAGAGAGAGAGAGAGAGAGAGAGAGAGAGAGAGAGAGAGAGAGAGAGATCCAAAATATAAATGAGGGGAAAATAAGAAATAAATATAAGAGACAGGGAGACAGATCTTTTGCAAAAGAGAATAGGACCGAGGGATGGAAGGGATGGCAGGAAAGGGGATAAAAAATGGAATGAAGGTGTCACGTCCAGACAGCAGCCCCTGAGGAGCGCAATCACAGGCTGCTGGCGTTCACCGGTAAATAAGATGAAGAAGACCTTAATGCTTTGGAGGAAAGTGAGCAGACACGGAAGCAATGCAAGGGACCTCTGAAGACAAAGCCAGCAGCACCTTCAAGCATGGTGAGGGGCGTCGACTTCAACCAGAAAAGTCGCAGCTTCCACAAGCCCAAAGGGGCTGGAGAAATTTTACCGTTTTAGATACGTGAGTGCCCTGAGGCCAGGTATGTAGCTCAGCGGCTTCAGCACCTACCTAGCAAGCACGGGGTCCGAAGCTGGGTCCTCAGTGCCCCCCCCACACACATACACGTGAGTGCTTCAGACATTTAGATCTCTAGTAGTATTCTACTCCTTCAAAATCAGGACCCTGATCTTGCCGTAGCAATCTTGTCAAGTTTCAGATTTTAAATTTTTCTGGAACTATGCCAATCTTCCAACTAAAGCAGCATCTATACATATGACACAAGGAAAGAAAATACATACCACACACACACACACACACACACACACACATTTATATAGAATTAAGAAAAAAGACTGACGCTGTGAATTGTATGACCATACATACTGCATGTGTATAGACATTTCAAGAATTAATAAACATAGGCTGGGCAGACAGCTCAGATCAGGAGGATCACTAATAGTCCGAGCTGCATAGTGAAACCCTGTATCAATAAATAACAACAAAATAAAGTCTAAAGGAGAATTAGTAGACACATGAATGAACCAATGACTACTTCTGATTTACCTGCGCTGAAAAATGCTCAATTGACCCCCCTTCACTAGTTCATCAAGATAAATTCTAAGAAGCAAAAGCCCCTCAGGATTAGGCTAACAAATGCAACTGTATAAGGTGCTGCAAAAAACTTTCCAATTTATACCAATCTCCTAAACCATAAATACGTAGTGTAAAATCAGCCTCCAGTGAATTCCAAGTCAGTGTTCAGAGAAAATGTTCAGGTGGTAGTTCTGATGCTCTCTGGCTCCATCCCTGCCGTCACGAGGGCAGGGTCTCGTCCTCTCCGTGCCTGCTGCTGCACTGTCGTAGACCCTGCATCTCCTGTGTCCACCTGCCCGCTGACGGCCACTTCCCTTGCAAGTGGGAGTGGGGCGGGTACCTACTGGCCAACGGGGCTGCAGGATCCCCTAGCAGCCCTGACTTTAACTTCCGAGGTCCCTTTGCACTGCGTCCCACAGTGGCCACCATCATTCACTCTCCCCAACCAAGTGAGGAGCTTCCCTGTCCTGCTCAGCCTCAGGCGCGGCCCTCTCCAGCCTGTCTGCGCAGAGCCATTCCTGCAGGGGTGCAGCGATGCTGCTGCTGCTGCACTTCCGCTTCCGTCTTCCGCTTCCGTCTTCCGCTTCCGTCTTCCGCTTCGGTCTTCCCTTGCTGGTGCTTAGTGACCCTGAGCAATTTGCATTTCTCTGCCGGCTGTCTTCTTTGAGGAATGGCTGCTTGGGTCTTTTGCTCATCTTTTTTTTTTTTTTTTTTGTCTTTTTGAGACAGGGTCTCGCTATGCAGTTCAGGCTGGCCTTGAGCTCACTTTCGTAGCCCAGGCTGGTCTCGAACTCGCACCGATCCTCCTGCCTCAGCCTCCCGAGTGCTGGGATTACAGGCGTGTGCCACCACGCCCGGCTCTTTTGCTCATCTTAAACTCAGGGTCTTTGTTGTTGTGCTATTGAGTTCGTGGAGTTCCTTTTAAATTCTGGGTATGAATCCCAGGTCAGATGTACGCTTCAAGAGCTGTCATTCCATCCTGTGTGGTTCCTTTCGCTCTATGATTGTTTTTACTCTGAATTCCCACCAGGACCACCCCCAAGAGACACCCTGAAATCTAGCTCCGGCAGCACAAAGAAGGCAGGGGCGCTAAGGGTGAGCACAAAGCAATGTCAGCTTCCCTCTGAGGGCATTTGCTAATGTTTCCCCGCTCCACACCGCGTTAGTCAAAGTGCATTTGGACTTTCAGGGCACCCAGCACAGTGCGGGGCTGAAGTGAATGGATCTAAAGTTTGATATCAGCGTGGGCGATGCAACAAGATGCTGTCTCAAAATAAAAGGTAAAATGAAAGGGGCTTGGGACGGAGCTCAGGAGGCACCCTGGGTTCGATCCCCAGTACCACAACAAGCAAAAACAACCCCGTGTGGAGCACAGAGGAGCACCAGGCAGGGCGGAAGTGGCACTCGCTCTCTGCTTACTGTTACAAGGCACCGCATTCATGTGAGCACAGTGCTCGGAGTTTTTACTAAGGTGATGAGAAAAAGGAAAAGCCATTGTGGTGATGAATTTCTTAAGAAGGGAGGAATCCCGCAGGATGACGAGGCCAGCGGCCCTTGGGAAGGCACAGGGTGCCCAGACGCAAGGCAGGAAGAGCAGGAGAGAAGTGGCTCCGACTTAGCAGGTGAGGACCCCAGCTTTCCTTCCCAGACGTCCTCCTTCATGGAGATGCCTCTCGCCGGCGTCAGCATGGGCTCAGTTCGCTTGCATGAGAAGCTGCAAGACTGCTCTCCAGCCACGGTTCATTGCAGCCTCCCCGGCCCAGCAGGTCTCGTGCTGGAGGCCCTGCCTACAGGGGCACAAAAGAGAGAAAGGTGAAAGGGGACTGAAGAAAGGAGCAGTCGAGGCCTCGTGGTCCGCTGGCAAGTAAAGCAGCTGACGAGATGGGGCATTTCTGCACCCGAAGCCTTCCCCATCTGTTCCATGAAGACGTCCTCTACCAAAGCGACCAACTACAACTGTTTTTCTGTCAGTGCACTGGAGCGTTGGCATTTCTCTAATTCAAACAGAGTTGCTTGCTTCTCTGCTGGTTTTCTTTCTGTCTAAACCTAAGGGCCTTGATATATATATATATATATATATATATATATATATATATATATATATATATATATATTATGGCCGGCTCAGCCTGCCCTGGGGGTGGGGCTGGTGCAGCATGTGGTGCCAGGGATCGCACTGCACTCCCTGCGGTTGCCTAAGCTTGCCTAAGCAGGCGTTTCAGACATCTGAGCCATCTCTCTGGCCTAGAAGGGGCTCGATATAAAACAGCAGAAATCTGGTGCAGAAGAGCAGAAGGGCCAGTTCGAGGGCAACAAAAAACTGCTCATCTTAGCCATGCCCAGTTGAGAGGCAGAAATCACATAGTCGTCCTAATAACAAAAGCTGGCCTGAACACTAGCATGGAACACAACAGTGAGGGATTAGCTAATGGGAGCTGAAGAGTATTCTGAAGGACACAGGAATCACAGAAAAGGAGGTACCAGCACAGCCCTGGGACCAAACCCTGCAGAAGGCCTCCTGCTCAGGGCTAACCTCAGCGGGGAGGATAAAGCTGTGGCCTTCTGTGCAGTAGGGCTGTCACAAGGCAGCTCACCAGAGGTGCCTGTTGAATCCATGTTTTTCAATGCCAAGGGAATCTTCTGGCCTCTGGACACTGCTGGAATTGGAAGCTGGAGAAATTATGACCTGTGAATTCCCAGGCTGGGAAAACTCATACATTTAAGGTCCCAGAACTGCCTGAACCTGAGCCCCTGCAGGATTTGAGCACCAAAGACCATGCACTCTGAAGAGGTCCGAAGCTTGAGCAAACCACTCTGCTACAGGAGCTGAGCTTTGGGGGCATGAATTCAGGACCAAAACTGGTGAGCAAAGCACAGAGGAGCTCTGGGAGCAAACAGCACCATGAGCCGCAGAGTACGCTGGGAGGTCTTGGGCTCCTGGAGCCGCAAGAAAACAGTCACCATGCCAGCTGCAGGCTGTGACCTTCTTTCAGGGGTCATGCGCCCTGATGCAGGTCTAGGGTAGAGCACCAATAGGTCACCCCATCCTCCACACTCACACACAAATCCACAGAAACACAGCAAGCTAGCAGCAGAAACTGATGTCCCCTTCCTCCCAAAGTGGCCCTCCAGCTCCCTCTACTGGCAAACCTTGGTCACATACCGGCTGTGAGGATGAAACCCCTGGGTGACTGGCCATAAGCAGAAGGCGAAGGGTGAAGAATGCCCAGATAAAGATAAAAACTGGGAACTGGCTAAGAAATGATCCTAATGCTCAAAAAAGATGTACTTAGAAGTAATAACACCAAAATAAAGCACATTTCCCTGAGATAACTGGGAAAACTCCCTTAAGATAGAATCTTTGGTACGTAACATCAAATACTAGCCTCAGTTTGCAAAATAATATGCAAATTTGTAAAATACACATGGCTTGCCCCATTACCAATTGAATTTCACAAATGAAAGGAGAAAATATAAGACCTAGCACTGGTGGAGGCCCTGCATGCTTCCTCTCTCATTCGACTGCCATCCTCCAAGGGCGGGAGCTTGGGCCCTGTGTTTGAGTCTTTCTTGCAAAACCTCACTCAGTGTGTTACTGAAGCAACTGTTTATCATAATTTTTACTCCCAACAGTTGAGAAGCTTATTACTGAACACCATGGCAGTCATAACAGTTTTCTTGTTTGCGCTTATTTCTTCTTTTGTTGCTTTGAGACATTATCCATCTGTCTCTCTGCTGCTACCGTACCCACAGATTCAACCAAATGTGAATGGTTGACGATGTACAGTGTGCCTAAGGAGAGTCATCTAGAGAGGAAACATTCTCTCAGTGTTACACAGAGAGCAAAATGATCGAGTAGTGGCTGTGATTCATCCAGATGGCAGACACGGACAAAAGTTCTGCAAATCGCAGTGCACAGTTTCAGGGTAAATCCTGAAGGGGGTTTGAATGACCTTGTCAGATACAAAGCTTACATATTTTTTGTAACATAGGTCTTGCTTTGTCTTGGTCTTAATCATCCAGCAGAAAAGTCTAACCATAAGGTATAAAATGGAGTTGTAAAAGGCTCAAGTCAACAGCTTCCGATGATGCCAGATGAGCTGATAACCCACTACTGTTGTGGATTATTGGACTAAATATACAGCTACTTTCTCTTTGTGCAATGAAAAGAGAGATCTGTACTAATGATGTTTAGACAAGAAATCATGTCTGCACCTGTAGTCTGAACAACTATGGCAAAACAACGTTATGCAATGTATTAATTATTGTGAATAATAATAAATTTTAAAAATAAAAACAAATGTGAATACAAAAATATTTGAAAAATAGTGTGTCATCCTGAACATGTGCCAAATGTTTTCCTTGTCAGTCTCCGCTCAAAAATACAATATAACAACAACTGGTATAACCACTATGTATGTAGCATTTACATTCTACTGCTTATTGTAAGTAACTTAGAAATGCTATCAGAAGCATACACGAAGTTGTGCATGGGTTAAGCAAATGCTGAACAATTTTGTATAAGGACTGGAGCAACCTCAAAGTTTGACAACCACAGAAGGTTCTGGAATAAATCTATAGGCACAGAGAACAGCTGTATGCTATTACTGGTTTTAGCCTAAGCATTTTATTACCTCAAGTTTTGCTTTAAAAATTAGTCCCGCTACATTTTGTCAAATTAAATTATCTTAGATGTACAAGACATATCCTACAGCCAGGAAAAAGTCATAAATGACTGTTCACAGCCTTTGTCTTAAACAGCCTTCTGGATTCACATTGTCAAATTGCTTCTGTCCACGAGGTATTGATGTTGTACGACTGCCAGCATGTCCACTTTGAATTATAAAGCCAGAAACTGATGATTACCCCCTAAGGAAACAGTGGTCTCCATCAGCTCCCTCATTTATTTTTTTAATACAGTTGGAAAGGGACCGAAAAATACCTGGTCAGTATCTTTTGGGTCCTCTTATTGGAAAATCATGCCGTTGGGATCCACAGAGCCTCTGCCCCTCTGCGTAGTAGGTTTATAGACTGGTAAGCTGTCTGTTCTGGTGGATGTGTTAATGTGGTGAGCAGAAATGCACTAAAGCAAAGTATAAGAAAGTACATTTTGCAGCAGATCTAAACAATATTTCCCAATATGGTTTTAAAAATTAAATGTGCTGTCCAGCTATTTTACTCAAATGTCGTACCTTTCATGATTCCAACGTGTCATGGAGAAGCACAGCTTTGTTGAACACTCCTCCTAAGCCCTAGCTCCGACATGGCAGGGACCCCAGTGGAGCCCTAACTGGGAACACAGTGCCCCAGAAGGTGAAGTGACCAGCACAAGTTCGTGCGCCCAGCTACGAGAGAAGAGGATTTACAAATGCTAGATTTCAGATGTTGAAGCGTGGCGTCCTTGACGGTACATAATGGCTCTTCCTACGGAGCCTCATGGGTGAGTCTCTTCAGAGCTGAGAATGCTTCCATGACGGTGTCAATTGGCTGGGGCTGAGAAATGCTTGGGAAACTGAGAAAGCACCAGAGATGATTGGCATGTGGGACAGCAACTGAGGAAGAGGCCCACCCCAGTGAGGGGTTTTGGCCAATCAGATGGAAGGAGGAAAAAACTCATCAGACCTTGCTTTTGGGCTCTGCCCCCGCCTCCAGTTCTTTCCAGTTCCCTCTTTCTCCCTCCTCTCCTCCTTCCTCAGCTTCCTGACTCACATGAGCAGCCTTTCTCTGCTGCCATGTTGTATCAGCCCCACCTCAGGGCCACAGCAAGCAGCCCAGCTCAGTCTGGCCTGAAATCTCTGAAATTGTGACCCAAAAATAAAGATAAAGCTTCAGTCCTTTAGGTTATTTTTCTCAGGTTTTTTTTTTTTTTTTCACGGTGATAGAATGCTGACTAACACATCTCCCTCCTGAAAAATGCACATTGGCACTTTAACCCAAAAATTTGTGTCAACTTCAGGGGGACCACAGATGCCCAAAAGCCCACCAGCTGACCCTCAGCTCTTCCATGGAGCCCAGCGTAAAGAGCTCAAATTAATGCCAATGTTTCTTCATCCTTAATTGATGCACTTTTCCTTTTACTTCATCTTCCCACAGATTCATATATATATATATATATATATATATATATATATATATATATATATATATTGTCCATTGGTTTGGAATGCTTTACTTAAAATTCTGAATTATTAGCTAGTTTGCTTCTTGATTCTCAGGCCTGTCCTAAGTTGCAGAAGGTATTTTTCTGTGGACCAGACTACTACGCACTCCGTGGCCACATGGTGCTGTTGTGGCTATGACACATGAACAATGCCACTACCAAGAACCAGCCCTGAAACTAGACTTCAGCACTGCTGCATGGAATTGAGTTTCGAAAGCTGAAGATCTTCCCTGGCCTTGTATCATATGAAAAATGTACTCAGACCTAAATATGAGTAGATTTAATAAATTCAGCTTCAGAATTTAATAAATTCATGCCGCTTTGTTCAGTAACATCAAGATGTCTAGAGTAGAACTTTGTGAGAACTTCAAGTTTAATTCATACATAAACTGATGCATAGTGAACAGCTGGAACAGCTGTAATGCACATAGATCATGGAAACTGTTGGAAGCAAGCATGAAGGTTAAATGTATTCGTATCGTATGACACGGACATCATAGCATCCATCTCCCTCTCCACGGAAGAGCGTGTGAAATACAAATCTCACCTAGGACTTGAAGGACAACTGCCATTACTTTCTAAAGGAAATACTAGAGCCTAGGCAGAACCCAGACAGATGTCTAGAAGTGGTGTTTTCAAGCTTCACTTCCCACCCACTTCTAAATGTGCCAAAACTAACATTTTGGATATTTGTTTGTTTGGTTGGTTTTGGTTTTATGAGTGTCACGGGAGCTTGGAAGAGCGCTCTGCCCCAAGAGCAAAGAGAACAGCTATATTTCCTCTTATCTCCAGTCACGAGAAGGGGGTTCTCAGGTCTGTTAAAAGACGTCACCAGTTTTCTAGAAGAGCCAAGGGCTGATGATAAATCTCCAAAAAAAAAAAAAAAAAAAAAAAAAAATTGCTGGATCTTGGGTGTCCTGTATGAAATGAGCTGGCAGAATGCAGCGTCTGTGTGCCTGGGACGACCGGAGCAGAGTGCGCGTGCTCGGTCTTTCCGATGGCGCTGGCAGGCTGGGCTCCGAGCACCAGCAGTGCGTGAAGCGCTGCCCTCAGTCAGGGCAGCCATGACAGACAGTTTCCAGGTTTTTTCTTCCACTCAGGTTCGCAGCCTCGGTGTAGCAGGAGTAAGTGTGGAAAGAGAGGAGTTGACCGGGTCCCCTCCGGTGCGCACGTACCGCCGCTCGCCTGAGAATGGGAGGAGCAGACGCTCTTAAACAAGGAATGTGTGCGCACCGTGTGGGACTGAGTGTCTTAGTCACTGACAGGACGCTGCGCCCCCTGTGGTGCGAGGGACGCGGGTGCCCACAGGCTCCTTACAGTCAGTCCCAGCGAAAAAGTACTGGCTCAGTGAGCCAACATTACAACTGGGGCTAACTAAGAAGTGCTTGGTATTAAGCATTGTAGGGAATCAAGGAGAGAATTATTTGTTAAAGAGGAAGACGTTAAGCTATAGCGCTGGCCAGATGCTCTGGGAGCACATAAACCTGAGTGAAGATAAGCCGGGCCTTTGTTCCGGGGTGGAACATACGTGAGCAAATTTGCAGTTTGGTAGGGAGACGTTGTTATGTAGTTCTGTGTGGTTTTAGACGCGGAAGTTTAATGGCACAGATAAATCTGGAAGAAAATTAGCAAGCATTACTGTTCTTACCAAAGAAAGCTTGTCAAGATATCACACAAGGTAAACTGAGGCATCGCTCCACATCCCATGTTTAGGGACAGGAGAACAACAGAAAACAGCACTGTAAGCTTAATGGGTTTGGGTGCTACAACTGCAGGATGACCCTGGGAGAGACCCGGTACAGGCAAGGGAACAAACTCAGGCAGGAAAGGGTCTGTGGTCTGTGTGAGGAATGGCAGGTCTGGCTTTCCAGCAGGGGACGCTGTCCAGCAGCATTCCCAGTGGAGTGCCGGCAGAGCAGGCTCAGCAGCTGACTCCCTGGTGCGCTGCTGACGTCCCGGGTCTCGCCTCTCCCATTGGACCACCTGGACCAATGGAGGTTTCCCCACTCACCTCTTGCCTCAACTTCAGAACCAGCACCTGGAGCGAAAGGATTAATTCTTGTTCCTGGGCTGACAGATGTCCAACGGCCCCGGCCTCAGTCCCCTGCACTGTTCTCTAAACGTGTCTGGGACAGGGAGGTCCACAGGAGTGTGTGAACCAAGGAGCTCTGGAACTGGGCGTGCGTCAGGGCCACTCAAGAAAAGACATCCAGAAATGAGCCTTGGGAAGTTGGAATTTTAGGCAGAAGCTGGCATAAGGCTTCTGCGTTTGAAGGACTTGGGGGCGACGCCTTTAAAATGCCCACTTCCTGCTAGTGCGGAAGGCTGGAGCTCTGTGCTCCTCTGTGACAGCAAGCAGCAGCGTGTGCTCTGCCTGAGTGACTGCACGTCACTTCTGCTATTTGATCAGACCAGGGAAGGCATGGACAATGCAGAAAACCTGGGTATTCACTTGGCCATTCAGGAATAAGGGCAGCCACTCATCTTAATTGTTCTAAGCCATGTATGTGTGTGTGTCTGTGTGTGTCTGTGTGTGTGTGCATGTGTGTGTGTGTGTGTATTTTTCACTAACATACCTTTGCTTAAGTGCAAATTAAGCAGTAACTGCCATGTCAGCATGTTATGGTTTGTCTCTAGTTGTCCCCCAAAGCCTGATACAGTCATGGGGTGGGGACTTCTACAGTTTGCACTAACTCGTGATATACATACTCATGGTTATGTGTCTTAGTACTGCTGGAATTATGGGTCTGAGTACTGCTGGGATTATGGGTGTGGCCCCAGGTAGTTAGCCTGATGCAGAGAGCCTGAATATAAGAGAGACAAAGAAACAGACTCCCTCCATGTTGCTCTTTGTTGCCCTGGGTGGTTGGTTGCCTCTGTCACCATTGTTACTGCCCCGCCACCATGAGCTGCTGCTCTCTGCCCTGTTCCACTCAGCCTTGAGCCAGCCCAATATGGACTGAAACCTCCAGTAACTGTAACGTAAATAAGCCTTTCCTTCCTTCATTTTGGGTGTCGGGTCTTTGTCAAGCAATGAGAGAAGACTTACTGAGACAGAACTTGGTACCACATGAGTGGGGTCGTGCTGTGACTAAACCTGACCATGTGGATTATGAGCTTTTGGAAATGGCTTATGGGAAAAGATAAGACAGGTTCAGAGATGTTGCCTACTTGCAAAGAGCTGAATAAACTTTGGCTGGATAAACTTCAGCTGTATAGTAAGGGAGATTCTGGTCAGAGCTCAGACCAGAAGACTGACAGAAAGTCTGCCTGTAAAGACCAGGTTGGGGAGGTTTCTGCTGGCAAGCAGGACTGCCTTGGTTGTTGGACTCCAGATGATTTGTGCTATGGTTTGGGTGAAAGTCTGTTGGAATTCGGCTCATGCTGAGAGACTTTGTCTAAGACTGAGATTAAGCATGGTAGACTGGTTAATCTTTCAAGAGATATTTCAAAGCAGTGGCATGGCTGATATTGGGAACTTTTAGCCAGATCTATGTTGAAAATCAAAAGCAAAGAGCCAAGCAGGAGGATTTAAAATGTTGTGAGCTTGGTCAGAAAAGGAGCTCTAGTAAAGCTGTGGACTGCAAAGATAGAGCTAAAAGCATCTCCATTGCTGGGAAGGAACCAGAGAATCCAGAGAATGGCCTGAGGGCATCACAGGAGGTGGCAGCTCTCCACACTCTGCAGCCTCAGAATTTCAAGGGAGAGAAACTTTGCCTTGGAAATAAAGCTGTAGAGACCCAAGTTCCAGAACAGCAGCGGTGGCCACACCAGGTTCCAAAATGGTGCCAGCATGGAGAATTTGTTATTTGGAATCAAGGTCTAAGTGCTCAGCAATCCAGGCACTCAACCCCTACAACCAAGAGAGAAGAAAGCCTGGTTACTGCTCCAGCTGGCAGCAGACTTTGGCATCATCCACATGGCATTGGTTTCAGGTACATTCAGAATGCAGAAGTTATAAGGTTAAGAAGGCTTCCACTTCGATTTAAGAAGAAGACCTGGGAGGCCAGGTAGTGTGCCCCTGAGAGGGCAGTGTGTGAAGGGGAGCATCAGAAGCAAATTCCCTAGAAGCCCTAGCAGTTTGGAAAAGTCAGAAACATGCATTGTCTAAGGGGCACTGCAAAGAGGGATAAAAACTAGCCTAAGAGAGACACCATGGGAGGAGCTACCACCAAGAGTACCTTAGGGACAGAGCCATGTAAGGCCTTTGGAACTCACAACTCAGCACAGGCTGCTTCGGATGTTCCAGTTGCAACTCTAGGATTTAGTGTTTGCCCTGCTGGATTTTGGACTCATATCGGTACTGATATTATGTATTCCCCTGTTGTTTACAACTTTTGGAATGATAATGTTTATCTTTGCCTTTGAATGTTGGATGTGTTTAACTTTTCTTTTGTATAGGAGCTCACAGTGAACAGTTCGCCTTGGATCTTGGAGGAGATGGGACTTGGACTTTTTAGCATGCTAAAACTGTTGGGACTTTGGCAACTCTTCGAGATGAACTAAAGTGTCTTTTGAACAAAAGGATGTGCATGAGACTTTGGGGTTCCAGGGGTAGAATGTTATGGTTTCTGTCTAGTTGTCTCCCCAAAGCCTCATGCAGTGATGGGGCTGGGACTTTTACTGTTTGAGACTAACTCATGATCCACTAGAATTATGTTTCTTAGTACTGCTGGGATTATGGGCATGGTCTCAGGCAGAAATCTTGAGGCAGAGAGCCTGAATGTATTATAACAGAGGTAGAGAAATAGACTTTCTCTATGTTGCTCTCTGTTGCCCTGGCCAGAAACTCATTCGACCCAGCAACCAGACCTGGTATGTGATGTAGACTGCCCTGGGCCAACCAAAAACTCGTGCAACCCAGGAACCAGGCCCAGCATATGAATGAGATCTCCCTGGTCCCTCCAGAAACCCATTCAACCCAGCAACCAGGCCCAGTGCACCCAGTATGCAAAACTGCCCCAGAACACCCTGCAGAGAGAGTAGAAACAAGACTCACCTGATTGATCCAGGAGCAGAACATCTGGCCAGAGTGGCACAGCAGGTTTGCCTTCAAGGGCTGCAAAAGGAAGAAGTGGAACTCAGCAGCTAGACCCAAGCAATACCCACCTGGACGACTTTGAACTTGGTAGATCCAGACCTGGTGCTAAGGTAAGAACTTTGCCAAAGCTCTACACCACAGGTCAGAAGACAGGACTATAGAAAATGACGAAGAGAAGGAGCAGAATGCACTCTCAGGCCCCAATCCCACCCAGAACAAATACAAGAGACAGTACGATAGAAGAAATTATAAATCACACACCTGAAATCTCTGAAATAATAGCATCTAAAGTAAAGAAACAACTTCAGAAAGGTATAGAGAAAATCAGAGAAGAAATAATTTCTGAAGTAAAAAAGAAATAATATCTATAATAAAAGAAATACTAAGTACTTCTAAAGACACTCATAAAAAAATAGAGAATAGAAAAATGGTGGAATCCTTGAATGAGCAATATGGGAAAGTAATATAATTCAGAGTGCTATACAGGAACTGAAAACCTCAATCACAGGCTGGCAAAACTGTTTCAAAGAATGTGAAAGTAGACTTTCAGACCTTAAAGACACCATAGCAGCTGGTGAAGAGATAAGAAAAGATCTCTTAATAATGACTAGGATGCGAGAAAAATAATCCAACATCTGCAAGATGATGCAAAGATGCACAACGTAAAACTGATAGGCATCAATGAGAGTCAATACAAATGATTTGAAAAGAATATGGACAGAAATAAAAAAGGGTTAGCTTTGTCATCATGAAATTTTTAAGTTGTTCTTTGTCCTAGAAGTATTTCGCCTCTCCATTGAACTTAAAAGAGAGTTTTGCAGGGTATAGCAATCTGGGCTGGAATTTGTTCTCTTGCAAGACTTGAAATACTTCGCTCCATGCTCTTCTTGACTTGATGGTTTGTAAAGAGAAATCTGCCATTATTCTAATGGGTTTTCCTTTAAATGTGATCTGTTTCTTTTCTCTAGCAGCTTTTAGTATACTATTCTTGTGCTGAATTTCTGGGATCTTGATTATTACACATCTGGGTTTAGTTTTAATTGGTTTGATGTTCGATATGCTTCAGTTAACTGAATGTCAAATTGTTTCCCCATATTTGGGAAGCACAGTTTACTAAGATACTCTAGAGAGGGATCAAAATGGCCACAACTCCATGAAGGAGAATGGAAAGAACCTACCAAATAGGGCAAACAATTAAACACAGGAGAAAAAGAGGCATACAAAAGCAGCCTTCCAAGTATTCTTTTGTGTCCATCAGCAGAATTATGTCCATCAGCATATTCCTCAAATGGACTTCTGCACCCTGTGGGTCATGATTCTGCCTGGGTCTATAGGGTGGATATCAGGGAAATCGCAGTAGCTCAGTCCCACAAGTGACGCCTGGCCACCAGTAAGCATCACGGACGCTGTCCATGTCCATGACATGCTCCAGCTTTGTGCAACGTCCTGCCCCAAACTGTTAGAAGTTCTGGTCATATATTTGCCATTCCAGTGTTTATGCTATGTTTTATTCTTAGCAATTGTTTACTACCATGGAAACTTTTTCTTAGTTGATACTTTTGCATATATTGACCTATTGAAATACTGTGCAAGTACTCTGAATTGATTACAGACTCATACATATGATACACAACATTCTGGCCTCTAAGTTGGACTCATGATTTGATTTGAATTTTGGAATATTGTTTAGAAATATTTAATTTAATTTTTAATTAATTAATATTTAATTAATTTTCTTAATATTGTGTAATTATACTTTTGGTTTTATGATTCATACTTTATCTCTGACTTACAATCTACTTATAAGACATGGTATATTTTCTCCTAGTATTTGAAACTTTAAAAAGAATACATACATATACATATGTATGTATATATATATGTGTGTGTGTATATATATATATATATATGTATGTATATATGTGTGTATAAATATATATATGTATAAACAAGAGAGCTAGGATAGACACACAGCTGCTTTGTCTTAATTCATGGAAAATAAAAGTTTTTATTAATATTGTTTAGACAAGGTATCAGGTCTGCATATTCTCCTCTAAATAACTACTATGAAGACACCAATATGAATGGTATTAAGTATTGTAACCACCCTACTAACTTGTTTTGAAACTGTTTCATTGCTATGTCACCTTTTGTTCTCATTAAAATGAATAAAAAAACACAAGCAATAAAAGCATCAGCTACAAAAAAAAAAAAAAAAAAAAAAAAAAAAAAAAAAAAAAAAAAAAAAAAAAAAAAAAAAAAAAAAAAAAAAAAAAAAAAAAAAAAAAAAAAAAGAAAAGAAAAACATAAGGTTCATTTTGAGTTAATTCAGAAATGATAGAAACTCTTTTAATTTTCTAAGTAGATGTGGGCCTGATAAATGCTAGCAGGCAATCTTTTCCTACATCATTTGAAACTTCTGGGGTCTTCATTCTCATGACTACACCAAGGTTTGTCTTTCCGGAAGTGGTGCAGTCTTCACGTGCCGGATAGCAGCTCTCAGGGAATAATAGAAAAGAAAGGGACCGGGCTCCCTCAGCTCTGCCATGTCTATCGCCATCATTTCCTCAAGGGACTGTGCCAGGGAAGGCTCTGGGTGCTGTGCAAGAGCCCCATCAGCGTCCCACAGACACAGACCGGAAGTGGGAGCCTAGCCTCACCCAGCTCCTCCTGGAGGTTACTTGATGTCCCTAAGCCTCCTGCTCAGTATCTGTAAGGGAGACCTTCTGAGGCTTAACTAAACAGCCCGGCAGGGTGCCAGGGTCCTCACTTTGTTAACGTCCTGAAGAGGAAGGCAGGACACGGTTGAGTGCTGCTCGTGGGGGGAAGTGGGGTACTTACAGTGTAAGGGCAGGAACGGGGCCTGCCCCTCCCTTCCTGCTCTGCTTCCGCTATCTTTGCTGCCTCCACAGTGGCTCCTGTGCCGCGCTGTGAGCCACAAAACCCCTCCTATCCTTTGTGTTGGGTGTCAGATGTTTAGTCCCACTAAGGAGAGAACGTAACCAAGACAGTATTTATTTCCTTATCTTTCTAAGACTCAGTCAGTGCAAGCGGCTCCCCAACGCTGTGGGAAGGACTCAAGGAGTTTCCACAGGAGGCCTTCGGAGGGCTTCCTGCCCAGCCAGCCCCTCTGAGCCATCGGTGCCCTCTGGAGGACCCTTCCCCAAGACCTCAGGTCGCACGTGCTCACGTTCTCAGCTCACACCCTGCAGCCCTCCCAGCCCCTCAGCCTTGGGTCTACGAAGCCAGGGCAGTGTAGCTGGGAGCCGAGAGACTTCTCCCTGTGCCCTGAGCTGCCGACTAGACTCAAGGCCGAGCACGCAGTCACATGTGCACGCACGCACACACTGTCCTAAGGCACCCAGGCCCCACATATGCAAGGCCAGGACTCTATCACTGATGTACAGCTCCAGCCCTCAACGATCTAATCCACAGAGTGCACAGAACTGTGCTTAGAGCCTCCCAAGGTTTAGCAAGGGCATTGTGAAGGAAGTCCAGCCGCAGGCCCACTCTTTGATGGAGGAAAGGGAGCCAGAGAGCAGGAGAAAGGCGTAAGTGTGGGGATGGCCCAGGGCCAGTTACAGCAGGCGGGAGGCTGGTGAGGTCTCCCCCACACACAGGAAACCGGGAAGATAGTTCATGAGGCTGAGGGTGCACCCAAGGGAATTCTTGGGTGCTCTGTATTGACCTAGGCAGGAAAACAGATAAGAAGGCAGGCCAGGAAGAAGAAGCTGACCCTTACCATGGCCAACAGTCCATGAAGATGGCTCAGGGACCACAGAAGACCACTCGGGTGGCCAGGCCTGAGTCCACCCAGGGGCTGACTGACAAGAGGCCACCTCAGGGAACAGGAAGCAGCGAGGCCCTGTGAGGAGACCAAAGGCCCAAAGTCACAGCCCTCCAAGGTCAAGCAGCTGAGTCGTGGAAACCCTAAACAGCCCGACAAAACACTCACTTTGGTGCCAGCAGAGACCCAGCTTGCAGAAACCGGCCTGCTTCAGAACACGTGGAGAGTTCTGACAGCTGGGTGGAGAAGCAGCAACCACAGAAGACAAGAGACACGTGTCCCTGCCCTGCTCCCTCTTTCCTGTCACTGCTCTTCAGAAGAAAAAAAAAGTGGGTTTCCAAGACAGATGAGTTATGGGGGACGTAGACCGCCTGCTGGCCTGGCCTGGATCTGTGCAGGTGTTAAAGTCAGAGAAGGGAGACGCGGCTGAGCGTGGGTGATGAGTACGCTGCTCCGGGCTGATGCCACCGTGCGACTGAGATCTCGGAGAATCGGGTGGCAGCGGAGGGGAGGGTGGAACCAGAGCAGTGTGCGTGGCTAGGCCTGATGGGAAAAGACACAGACACGGGCACTCAAAGGACAGTAACCAGTGGGCACACCAGGCTGGCACTGCGCGGAGCTTGCTACAGAGGTGGAACCTCAGGACCCAGTCCAAATGCCTGGAGTCAGCGTCTTCACTGCCTGCACGTTTGAGGATTCTCCAGAGCCCTCAGACTCCATCTCAGGGATTTAATATGCATGTATGCTCCTCCTCTTCCTCCTCCCCCTCCTCTTCCCCCTCCTCCTCCTCCTCTTCCCC